>ML108459.1:0-29534 GCA_003697995.1 Taxidea taxus jeffersonii
TTTTTAAAGTTTACATTAAAATTAGTGAAATTTTCAGAATGGTCCACAAGATTTTTGTTTTCATTAGGCTTTTGATGATATGCTTTTAATTAAACAGACATTGATCTATCTAATCAGTTTTAGTTTAAAAAGACTCAAATTTCAGGAAAAATGAAAAAGTTGAAGATGCTTCATAGCTTAAGCTCAGTTACCGGAACTTAAAAACTAAAAATACATTTTAAATCTTTAATTATTTTTAACTCTTCTTTTGCAATATTTCTTAAATTTTTCACTTAAAAACATTTTCATTACCACTAATTCAATGCCATTTCACTAAGTACTTGGGCAGTTGCTATAAATTCTTAGTGGGCTCTCCATTCCTTTAGTGTCCCTCTTTTCCAATATAGAACATGAAGTTTTAGGAGGATAAACTTTTAAAATTTTTTTATAACTAGGACCTAGCAGATCAGCACTATAACTTTTAGTCTCCATGTTAAAACTATTCCTTAAGTGAGTCTCAGTTTATGTTACTAAATGTATTTTGAATATTTTTCTGAACAAGCTTTCCATTTGACTTTCTTGGACACCCTAAGTATATCTCACAGTTTAAAGCCTCTTGATATCTCTGGCCAATCTTTTCCTGAAGTATTGTAGCAAGTAGCATTTCCACCAGCAGTAAACATGTTTCCATACATTGTTGCCCAAACTGCATAATTTTGTGTGTTGTCAGTAATATCATCTCATTAGACTTTTGCATTATAGTTGTCCTCAGAAACTGCTTAGTTTGCCAGACTGTTAATAATAATTAAGAATATATGTAAGATAAAATTTTTATAATTTAAGGTACAAGTTTATATTATACCACAACTATACTAAGTAATTTCTGGGTGGTAATGTACTGAATATGCTCCATTATTCTGTTTCATTACTCAAATGAGATAAATGAGGTCTAAAAATGTAAATAATATGCTCAAATTCACCAAACTAGAGGATGATGTAGGAGCACCCCCTTAATGCTTAACATAGCATATGACACTGTTGAGAATATAAAATGACATCATGTAAGTACTGAAATAGCCTTATTCATAGTATACGTGAAATGTTCACAAAATAGTATCTTATAAATACAAACTCTGAACCACTTGTTGCAGAAGCAGAACTAATTAATTTTCTTATTTGTCACCTCCCAGCAAAAGACTTGGGACATGTAAGTGTTCAATAAATATTGGCTTACCTGAATTATTTTTCTGTTGCTTAGTTATATGTGTGTGTGTGTGTGTGTGTGTGTGTAAATATATATAAAATATATATGTATGTATATTTTAAATTTCTTATTTCTCTTTCCTGAACTGAAAAATAGGACGTTTATTTTTTTTTAATTTTTAAAGATTTTATTTACTTATTTTGAGAGAGAGTGTGAAAGAGAGAACATGGGGAGTGGGGGATAGGGCAGAAGGACAAGGACAAGTAAGCTCTCTGCTGAGCAGGGAGCCCGATGTGGGGCTCAATCCCTGGACCTTGAGATCATGACTTGGGTTGAAGGCAGATGCTTTCATCTGAGCCAGCCAGACACCCCAAGACAATTATTTTAATAAGATATAATTATATCAACAATTGTCAGGATCTATTTTATTAAGTTGGACCCATTAGCATTAACTTGTTATTTAATAGGTTTTTGTTGAACATCCATTATATGCCAGATGTTGTTCTATATGCTGGAGAGACAGCAGTTTATAAAACAAACAAACAAAAAAACTTTTGGTCTGATGGAATCTAGATTCTAACACAAGACAGACAATAAATGACATGATAGGCAAAATGAATACTGTTTTAAGTAATGATAGTGATAAATGCTAAAAGAAAAGCAGCATGTGTGTGTGTGTGTGTGTGTGTGTGTGTGTGTGTGTGTATGTGTAGATGTAGGGTCTTGGAATTTTAGATTGTGTTGTCAGGGAAGACTTCATGGAGATTACTCTGAGTAAGGACCTGCAGGATGTGAAAGATCCAGTCATGTGGATTCCTTTGTTTTCTTTTCTAATGTTATATATATATATATGTATATTTTACATGTATATATGTATATGATATTATTTAATGTATATAATATTATTTATTTATTTATTTATATTATTTTAGAGAGAGAGCACAGGGAGGGGCAGAGGAAGAGAGGAGAGAGACTCTAGCAGACTCCCCACTGAATGCAGAGCCTGATGCAGGGCTCAATCCCAGGACACTGAGATCATTACGTGTGCCAAAATCAAGAGTCAACCATTCAGCTGACTGAAACACCCAGGCTCTCCAGTCAGGTGGATTTCTTTGGACAGAATATTCCAGGTAGAGGAAAAGAAATACCAAAGGCTAAGGTGGTGTCTATAACAATCAAGAAACAGAAGGAATCTTGAGCACTGGAAGTAAGAGAAATGGGAGACCAGGTACAGGAAATGAGAGGCTCATGTGGGCGTTAGAGTCCATCAGCAGGACTTTGGCTTCCCTTTCCAGTAAGGTGGGAAGCTGATGTAAGATTTTAAGGAAAGGACTAATAAAATCTGGTATATCTACACAGGTTCTCCCTTTATTTGTCCATTCTATTGAGGAAAATATTTAGGGGGAAGAATTGTAGAAGGGAGACTAATTAAGATGTTATTTTATAATAATAATATAGGCAAGAACATCATGGCAGATTAGATTCAGAAGGTAGTGGGAGAATTAGATGGAAGGGAATGTTTTCGAGGTGGTTGATATGAGTCACTGAGAAGCATGACACAAGGTGTTGGAGAACAACAGCTGTCTTTCTGATTTGATGATTTTAAGATGTTTGAACTGAATAACTGGAAGAACGGAGTTATCATTTCCTGAAATGGGAATGAGCAATAAAAGTATAGTTAGGAGGGAGGGGACAGTGGGAGCCTTATGAGGAATTAGGTTTGGGCATTTAAGACTAAAGCAGAAAATCTACTGGTAAACAATCACTTCCCATGCCCTCTGCCAGTAATACATTAGTTCAGGCCAGCATCACCTCTCCGTGGATTATTGAAATAATTCCTGATTAATGTTTTGTTCCCATTCTTGCCTCCTACAATGAATTCTCCCAGCTCTCAGTGACCATCAGTGTTAAAATTATATGCAGTGAGTCAGACCATGTCACTCCTACTGCCCCAAACCCTCCTGTGCCCTCTAAACTCACCACAAAAGCAGATTTGACCATGGTCTCTTTTGTTTGGCCAACAAGAAACTGATATGTAACCACACTCTCCCCTCACCCCATGCCCCAAACATTCTAAACCCTGACTATTAATCTTCCAACCCTTCAACTGCATATCCAAAGCCCTAGTGTTTGCTATTTCTATTGCTTAAAATGTTGGTCACCAAGTACCTCAAGGCTTGCTTCCTTAATTTTTTGTCAGCTCTTTGTTCCATGGAAACTTAACAGAAACACCTTCCCCGATAGTTTTTTTTTTCTTTTTTCCTTAAAATGCCAAGTTCCTCCACCGTTAATCACCCTAAAATCTAATTTCTTTAATCTTACTTATTTTAAAGCATTTAGTAACAAATTTTAAGAGTTTTTTTTTTTTAAGATTTTATTTATTTGACAGACAGAGATCACAAGTAGGCAGAGAGGCAGGCAGAGAGGAGGAAGCAGGTTCCCTGCTGAGCAGAGAGCCAGAGGAGGGCTCATCCCAGGACCCTGAGATCATGACCCGAGCTG
This sequence comes from Taxidea taxus jeffersonii, assembly GCA_003697995.1. Classification (NCBI taxonomy): domain Eukaryota; kingdom Metazoa; phylum Chordata; class Mammalia; order Carnivora; family Mustelidae; genus Taxidea; species Taxidea taxus. The sequence continues at coordinate 3,686 of ML108459.1, forward strand.
AAGGCAGAGGCTTTAAACCACTGAGCCACCCAGGTGCCCCCAAATTTCAAGAGTTTTATTTAACATACATTTTTATAGTGTTATTTGGCACCAGGAACAGTTCTAAGATTTTTACAAATATTTATGCGTTTAATTTTCATAATGCTTCAGTGAATAGGTACTGTTATCTTGTTTCTTACAGAGCAAGTAACAGAGGTACAAGGAGTTTATCTAATTTCCCCAAGATGATACATCTAGAAAGTGGTGGAGCCAGGCCTGTCTTTATCTCTATTTATTTATTTACCATATTTCGACAATGCTATGATATCTCATTACTAATTTGTTATTTCTCTTCCTCTACTGAAATCTAAGCTCCTTGAGAGAAGGAATTCTGTTTCTTCACAGTTTTGTCTCTAGGGTCTAGAAAAGAGTTCCATACCTAGAAATATTTATAGAATGAGTAGAAATAGAGATACTTCATCACAAGATAATGTATGAGTAATAATCATGCTACTTAGGAGCATGAAAATTGTTCATTGCTTCCATTGAAGTTTCTGAGCTTCCATGACTTTGCTTTAGGAACCACCGAACTATACAAATGCAAAATTTTGATTGTTCTGAGTATACTTAGTATAATATTCAACAGATTGGACTTTGAAGCATTTGAAATAAGTCTACTTTGGAACTAACCCCAGCTCTGATACCTACTATCTTTGTGACCTTGGGAAAGTTACCTAATTTTCCTGTACTTTCTAAAACTTCATAGTTGAAAATAATAATAACATCTTAACTTAGGAGCCCCTGAGAGGGACAATTGGTTTATGCACATAAAGAATGTGGCAAATAATGCCAAATACCCAGAAAACAAGGAGCACTCAGTAAATGCTGCTAAGATTATTTCTATTGTTTTTTTTTAATCTTTTAAAATATTTTATTTATTTATTTGAGAGAGATAGAGCATGAGCAGTGTGGAGGGACAAAGAAAGAGGGAGAAGCCAACTCCCTGCCGGGGTGGGAGCCAGACACCAGAGCTTCATTCCAGGACTCCAGGACCATGACCCCATCAGAAGGCAGATGCTTAAATGACAGAGTTACCCAAGTGCCCCGATTTGGTTGTTGTTTAAAGAATATTATTTCATTTTCTCAGCAGAGGCTTATCCTGTTGAAAAAATAATGGCACTATTCCCCTCTCCCTAAACTTGCAGATTATAATTAACATTCTTTGAACCATTTCTCATTGCCCACCTCACACTGGCTATTTACCATTACATAATGTAAATGAGTGTGCACGAATAAATATTTCCTTTTTCATATATTTAGTTGTCTATAGATCTAAAAATATCTATTGAAATTGAGCTTTAGTTCTGTGTGTTCTCTTGAAAAGTTTCTCTTATGTGTGAGGAAAGACCAAATTTTTAGGATTGGCATAAAACATCTTAACTTTCTTTGTAGCTGTATGTTTACATTCATAGCTATGTACACATGTGTGTTAAATATGCCAGAAAGAGAGGCCCCTGGGTGATTCAGTCAGTTAGATGACTGACTCTTGATTTTGGCTCAGGTCATGATCTCAAGGTTGTGAGATCAAGCCCCATGTCGGGCTCCAGGTTGAGCATGGAGAGAGACTACTGAAGATTCTCTCTCTTCCTCTGCCCCTCCCCTCTCTGTCTTCCCCTCCCCCCCATCTCTCTTTCTTTCCCTCTCTCTAAATAAATAAATACATAAATTAGCCAGAAGGAGCAGTGATGCTATCATACTATATTTATTCAATTTGGTATCTAGCTTTAAATATCCTTTATAGGTGTCCATATTGGTACAAATTTATGCAGTTCTAATTTATACTGATTTCTTATGTTGTAAAAAAACTTCAGTCTATTACTGATTTCAAACAGCCTAGAACAATATGAATTCATGTATATACATGCTACTGAAATAGAATTAGGAAACAGAAACGGATACATGTATATATATCCAACCTGAACATATAATTGGAATTCAGAATCAGATGGGATGATAAACCAAGATGTATGCATTGGTGGGGGGAAAGAGGGAAAATAAAATCAGAGATCTATATCAGGGTTAGATCATAAAGATACATTTCTACTATGATATAAATCCAATTTCATTCTGAAGGTTAGTATAGGCAACTTTGATTTCATAAACTGGGCAACTTGATTTCAGTTTAGTGAATTATTACATATAAATAAAAGAAAGTTTGCCATTAAAGGAAGATTGGTTGGGTTGGAAAAAATACAAAAATACAAAATCTAACTATGTTAAATGTTTATATCACATACATAAAATAGCATATATATAAAGTCTGAAAGTTAAAGAATGGAAAAAAACATACCATGAAATCACTAAAAAAAAGGCAACAAGAGTCAACATATTAATATAAATTATACAACAGACTTGTAGGTAAAACTCATTGCAAAAATTAAAAGAGATGGTTCATATTGAAAAATGGTTCAATAGAAACATAAAAAATCTAAATTCGTATAAGCTTAAAAGCATGACTTCAAACCATGTAGAGTAAAATATGACAAACCTAAAAGAAAAACAGAAATTTGCACAGTTGTAGGAAAATTTTGAGATATTTCCAGCAGTAATAGGTGGAACAAGTAGAAAAATTTAAGTATGAAGAGCACACTATATTTGAACAACATGATTGCAAATTTGCACTGATATATAAAGAACCTTAATCTCCTAAATTGCAATATACACATTATTTTTTTTAAAGATTTTATTTTATTTATTTTAACAGACAGAGATCACAAGTAGTCAGAGAGGCAGGCAGAGAGAGAGAGAGAGAGGAAGAGAAGCAGGCTTCCCACTGAGCAGAGAGCCCGACGCAGGGCTCGATCCCAGGACCCTGGGATCATGACCTGAGCTGAAGGCAGAGGCTCTAACCCACTGAGCCATCCAGGCGCCCCTACACATTATTTTTAAGAACACATAAAATATAAACAAAACAATGACCCTATGTCATCTTGTGTAAAGCTTGTTTCAATAAATTTCAAAGTTGAAAACATACAGAAGATTTAATCTGGCAACAATAAAATAAGGCAAGAAGTCATTAGCAAAAGATAACTATAAAATACCATATTTTTAAAATAAAATAGTAAATTTCTAAATAACTTATAAATCAGAGAAGAAATTATAATTGAGTGGAAATTATTCATGAACAAATAAAATGTTACATATCAATATTCTTGCATGTTAAAAGATAATTACTGCCTTAAATGCACATATTAGGAAAGAAGAAACCCCAAAATCAATTATAAGTTAGAAAAAAACAATAGGGGTGGCTAGGTGGCTTAGTTAGTTAAGCGTCTGTCCTTGACTCAGGTCATGATCCCAGAGTTCTGGGATCATGCCCCACATCAGGCTTTCTTCACTCCCTCTCCTGCTCCCCCTACTTGTGTTTCCTCTCTTGCTCTCTCTGTAGAATAAATAAATAAATAATCTTAAGGGAAAAAAAAAAAGAAAAAGAAAAAACAAACAGCTCATATCCAAAAAAGTAAAGGATAAAGAAAATAAGAACAGAAGTTAGTAAAGAGAAAACAACATATAATAAATAATCAGCAAAGGCAAATTGTTTTTTTGAAAATACTTCACAAATGTTAAACTCCTAAGAAACTACTAAAAGAATGGAAGAAAAAGTCACAAATAATGCTATCAGTAATGAATGGGAGAGAACACTACAAATCACTTAGACAATAAAATAATATTTTATTATAGCAATTATTATATTTATGTATATATGCATTATCTTGTGTATAATTGCAAATTTAGATGAAATTGAATAATTCTAAAAACAAAAGTAACCAATATTTATAGAGCATAAAATTAAAATATAAGCATTTCTATTGAAATAAAAGTATTTGTAGGCTTTATTAAAAACTTGTTTTCAACTAACATCTTTTTTATTATTTTATTTCAATTCAAATAATTAACAAAAACATTAAAAAAAAAACTTTTACAAAGGACACCCTGTGCTTAGATTACTTCCCCAACCATTCCTACTAAAATCTTAAAGAAACAAATAATGCCATTTTCACAAATTCTTCCAGAAAATAGAAAAGAAGAGAACACTCACCATTTTTATGAAGCCAGGCTTTGATATCAAAATCTGAAATTCATTATTTTTTTAAATAACATTTATACAGCCACCTATTCATTAATTAGATGCAAACATTTTAGACTAATACATTAACTCAAACCTAGTAAATAATTTTAAAGGTTACTATTATTTTACTTTTCTGGGTTGAGTTTATCTTATTTTTATTTCTTTTTCAAAATACATTGTTTATTTATAGGAAAGAGAGAAAGAGAGCATGAACAGGGGGTAGGGCAGAGGGAGAGGGACAAGCAGATGTCCCACTGAGCAGTGAGCCTGAGGTGGGACTCAAAACCATCGTCCTGAGATCATGACCTGAGTTGAAGTCAGACATTTAACACAGTTGCCTCTATTCTGGGTTTATTTTAGAGATGCAAGTCTACTTTAATATTTGAAAAAAAAAAAAACTGGGATATTCATGACATTTGCATAACAGAAGAGAAAATCATGCGATCAACAGAAGATACAGTTAAAGCATTTGGTAAATTCAGCAACTGTCCATGATAAAAAAATTATAGAACAAATTATGTATAGGAGCTTCCTTATTATGATAAAAGGTGTCACAGCATTTTACTAGCATGGTACTTGGTAAGTTGATTAAAAATGGTATATAGGAAAGCATTAAGAATAATGAAGAAAACAGTTTTTAGAAAGTTGGAAGGAGGCACTCTGATTTTGAAATATGTGATAAAGTTATGGTAAGTATGATATTGTACTATAAAAATAGACAAATAATTCAATAATATATAAAGAGAGATCCCAGCCACAGATGCACAGGTACAAGGACAGGATGTGAAATAAACTTAACACTGCACAACAGTTAGGAAAATATGATCTTTTTCATAAATGGCACTGACTATTGGAAATCTGTGCAGAAGAACATGACCATTACCTCACACCATAGATAAAAATCAATTTGAGGTAAATTACAGATCTTTTTTTTTTAAGGTTTTTTTTTAATTTATTTGACAGAGAGGGAGAGAAAGCACAAGTAGGTAGAGAGGCAGGTAGAGAGAGAGGGGGAAGCAGGCTCCCTGCTGAGCAGAGAGCCTGATGCAGGGCTTGATCCCAGGACCCTGAGATCATGACCTGAGCCAAAGGCAGAGGCTTAACCCACTGAGCCACCAGGTGCCCCATAAATTACAGATCTAATCATGATCTGAAAAAATAATATAGTTCCCAAATGTACTATTGCAAAAAAATGTCTTCATGTTATTAGGGTAGTTTATTTATTATTTTATTTTATATATTCATTTATGGGGTTTTAAATGTTAGATTATTTAGGTCCCAATGAGAAAAGATTTATTGAAAAGTTCTTTCAAAAATGAGGAGGGAACCAGCAACTGAGAAAAAATTTGAACAATGTCCCAGAGAAGGAATGAGATGGAAGTTGACAGACACAGGAGAGAAACCATCGTAGAGAATTTAGGAAGTATTTCAAAACAAACCTTGAGAACTGATTGAAGATGAAGAGGTGAGGCAGAGGAAGAGATGTGTTAAAAATGGCTCCATAAATTCCTGAATGTATGGCTGGATAGTAATTATTAATTGCTAGACATACTAATAAATAGATTATAGTTATGTCCAGCTATGAATATAGGGAAAGAAATAGACCTACAAATTCCACAATCCTACATGTTATTTGAAAACTGTTGAAACTGAAATTCAGGCTGAAGTCATGAGAATAGAATTCCTAGACCAGAAATGCCATATAGACTGGATTCGAGGAAACGAAAGGAATGGTACCATTATTGCAGAAAGACAAGCCAATTCAGCTTGCAACGTGGGTCTTATCAATAATCAAGTTTCTTTACAGTACAAATAAAAAGAGAACACAAAGAGAGTAAAAATGATTCTTCTTGGAAGCAATCATGTTTAATTAGCTCTTTATAAGTGGTGTAATAATTGGCAGCATTCAAAATGCCGACAGCTTCGCTTTCTCCCTTCTTTCTTCTACTCCCTTCTTTTTTTCTCTTGCTTCTTTTAAAGGAAGATCAAAGCCTTTATAGCTTTTATAGCTGAGTGAATGCTAATGGTGCATACATTTATTTGAAAAGCTTTAAGCCCTTGAAAACCTGCACATAACATTTTTTATTCCCAAATGTCTGTCTGTAAGTGTATTGGATACTATTAGAGGAATTATCTCTACTTTTTTCTCCCCTGTCCTTTTAAAAAGAAAACAAGTCTACTTTAACATCTTGGAAATGTTGATTAAAATGAGAGTTACATAACCTTTTTTGACCCTCCACAGAATAGATACTTTGAACCACAGCCTTGCCATAGAGTTAATGAGTCTCTTCCTCATGCATATGTACTTCCTTCCACATTGTACACAGGATGGGGAGGGCTTGGAGCCCACCACACAAGCTTGGGAAAATGATTAAACCCTCTCACTGGTGTATATATAATTCTGACAGGTGGGAGGTGTTGCTGCTGCAGTTTGTGAAGAAAGCATGGAATATTTTCAGTTGAACAAAAACATTTCCCGGATTCTTACCAGAACATAATGCCTTTTCACTTTTCACGAAACAGTAAGAATTATTCATGGCAGCTTTGCAAGACTGGCCCAGAGCGCCTTCCGAAAATTGGGAGCTGATAAATACTAGTGTTGATAGGATGGTTTTAGAGGAATCAGTTTGCTGAAATGCAGGCTGAAATTTATAATGCTTGATTTGGGGTCTTACTCTCTGGAAATTCATTATAATAGGATGCTTAGTGTTGTTGACTATTCTGTTTAGCCAGATTTCAAGGGAAACTATGTGTACTTGAAACTCTGCCTGAGACACAGAAAGTTTTAAGTTACAAGTTGCTGTTCCTGTTACTTCTGTTAATGAAGGAGAAAGAAGAGGAGGCGGGGGAGGAGAAAGTTGGTAACAATCACAGAGTGAAGAATTGTTCCATTTGTATTAAATGACACTTTATTAATTAGAAAACACACAAACAAAAGTTAGTACGGCTATCCTAAAGACTTCAGGAGTTCAAAACCTGAAAAAAACTGCTTTAAAATACTGGCCCTTGTCCTCTCTAGGAATATGCTGCACAGAAAGCAGCTTAAAAGGAAAAAAATTTTTCAACTAAGTCCCCACCGCATTAAACACAGACTGCTCCCAAAATCTAATAGGAGGTTCAAGAACACCTGTGCAGGACATGCAAAGGCAGGGAGCAAACTCCTTTATGGCTCCTGACTCTCAACACCTTTGCTTTTTAAGACTGTATCAGAGGATAAAACAAAGAGGGCAGGAGCAATGAGAATTTAGATGATTTCTTTCAAGTAGGCTTATTGTGCATCCTAGGGGCCTGTGGGTGGCTCAGTCAGTTAAGCATCTGGCTTTGGCTCTGATAATGAACCTTGGGTCCTGGGTTCGAGCCATGTGTCCAGCTCCCTGCTCAGCAGGGACCCTGCTTCTCATCTCCCTCTGTCTCTCCCCTGCCTGTGCTCTCTCACTCTCTCTCTCTGTCAAATAAATAAAAATAATTTAAAAGAAGATTACTGTGCTCTCAGACACCCTCTCAGATACATACACCACAAACACATACCCAAAGCTAGTAGACCCCAGGAGATTTTCCTTGGAAAGGAGTGCAGAATTTTGACAATTTTACAGTGCTGAATATGTTAACATAAAAAGACGTATACTATTGCCTTGAGATCAGTAGGGAGATTAAAGTCACAAGAGGTATTTTATTATCAGAAAACACCCAGAAAAATCTCTCAGTTGTATTAAAAAAAAGTGGGCAAGAATTAACCCCAAAGAGAATGGCTACGCAGGGGCAATCATTAGAGAAGAAAATACAACTTCTAATTACACCAGTGAACCTTACTTATTCAATGGACTGGACAGATTATACTATATTTCAAGGAACAAAATTTTCTTTAAAATAAAACTTGAGAAATCTTCTGTACGTCCAAATCTTCTGCATGCCTGTTTTCTGACAAAACTAAATCTAATTCATAAATTTAAGCATGAGTGTCTCATCCACAGTTCTATTCTTGTTGAGCAATGTTTGTTATTTAATATATGAATATCTCTATGGGTCTCTATGGTAACAAAGAAATGTTTTGGCAGTGATTGGAGTGGTTCAGATGATTGAAGGGGTGATAAGAATTATTATTTTAAAAAATTCCAGGCCCCCTGCCAATATTTTAAAAACCTGTCCCTCTCCAAGTTTAGGATTTTATTTAACCACAAATTTTTAAAAAGGAAGAGCTCCATCAGTGGAGAAGACTACTTTGTTATGAAGGTAATTGTGAAGCATTTTGTAATATGTTGTCAAATAATTCAAGTGCGTATTCTTTGTTAAGCTCAAGTTGATAACTGATTAATAGAAGGTACAATAACCAATTCTTATTAGGTACTTAAAATGTGTCAAGCTCTGAGCTCTGCTCTCCATATGGATTAAACTCATTAAACTCACAACAACAATGCACAGGGGTCCCCTTACTAGTATCATCCTCTTTGCTTAATTGAGGAGACTAGAGAGTAAGAACTTAGATGAATTTCTTGAGGTCATACAGAATTAAAATTTCACTTAATTTAACTATAGACCTTATGTTTTCTATTATTTTTCTGTCATTCTCTCTCATTTTCCTAGGTTCTAAACATAGCTTGGTAGGAGCATCCAGGAATTCTAATATAATAAGTGTGTGCTTATTCTGTGAGCTTGTGCTCATGTGGTGTGTGTTTGGGTGGAGAGTGTGTGTGTGTTTCCATAAATCCTACAGTTTTCTACCTATCTAGATTAATCCTTCCTGTAAAGACCCTGTAGGATCACTTTTCTTCTTTATGAGTTTATCCAAAGCAAAAGTAGCCATCTCAAACACCTATCTCTTAAATACGAAGGTTATTACTCATATAGAAAAGGAAAATTTTTACAGAGTACCTATACAGTAATCTCAAGTCCCAGCTAGTGTTGTCTCAGAAAGCTTTTTTTTTTTTGGAACTCCTTTCTTTTCTTGCCATTGTTGTACAATTCTTGTCCATCCTCCTGTCCTCTAGAGTCTACTTGAGTATGGCTGCTGGATAGGTCTTATGTCTACATCTGGTTGGCCAAGACCAAGCTAGATCTAACCAGCTAGATCTCGCTATTTGCTTCAAGGCTCCACCTTTCCCTCTAAGATCACAGCATATGGTGTGGTGCAGGGCACCTCCTGTTGGCAACCCCCAAAAGGTAATCAAAACATGAGTCTTCCATTCCTTCCAGGTCTACCACCATCCTGTGAAGCACTTTGTATGAATTAAGAAAATGTTGTCCTTCCACTGATGAGTAAAACTCTGCATCCTGGTATACAAGAAGTGGGGAACACAGGTTAGATTCCACCACCAGGTGTCTGTCCTTGTGCAGTAAACACCTTGCACAAACATATGCAACAGCTACTTATACAGACTAAAGCAGCCACAAAAATGAGAACCTCAAGTCTCAGATGCTTTATATTTCTGGTTAACAACACTATATAATAGCAATACCTCAAAGTGGAAAATATGAAACCAGGATGGTTGATGGAAACATTTGGGGGGAAAATAGAATTTGCTTCCTTCTATTTCTCCTGCCCATTTCTAGCAAGGGCATTCCATTTTTAGATCTTTTATGCTTACTTTGGTTTAATGGCTCTCAACTCTGGCTGGACATCAGAATCACCTAGAGAACTTGAAAAACACCTGATCTTCAGGTGCAAGGCCAGAGCAGTCAGATCAAAAACTCTGAGGGTAGGACAGGCATGTAGAGTGTTTTAAGTGCTTCAGGTGATTCCAATGAGCAAAGTTGAGACTCACTGCTGATGGGAAAAAATAATTGAGCTGTGAGGTAGTGTAAGGATAGTCTGCTCCCTTCCTTAAAACCATACCTCACTGTAATGCGTTTGTACGACTTCCATTATTAAAAACGTGGAAGTTTCACGTTATTATTTCAAAACATTTAACTATGGAATTCAGCTCAAGCCAGCTAGTTATCTTTCTTCAACAAGATTATCAAAATGGTTAAATCTAGGCTATTGCTAATCAGTTAAGCAATGAATTTTAGCTATATCATTTTTTTCCCCTAGAAAGTTCTAGCAGAGGAGCATCAAATGAATATTGCCTGGGTAAAAGGTACAGCTTTTTGAAATGTGAACATTGCTAAAGAAATTATCAGGCTTAAAACAGACTTTTTTTTTAACCTCTAACTGTAATAATTACCAAAAAGAAAGAAGAAAGTTTAGCACCAAATCAATAAATAGTTCCCTTTGAGAAATAAGTTTTTAATGATTCATAAGTGATCCATCTGTAGAAGATATAATGGTACAAATAACAATGCCATCAGTAGGCCTCAATACTATCATAGTATATCAGCAAACCACAGTTACAGAATAAATATTTTTGGCTATAGAGAGGTAGGCTCTCCAAACACAAATTAATCTCCTTAATGGATTTTCCTTACCTTCATGAAAAATGCATTATGGGCTCTTAAGTCACACTCAACACATTGTTAGGGTTTTATATGATGTGGGGTTGGCACAAAGATGATTTTTCTTTCACACTGTGGGTAAAAAAAACAATGAGCTGGGTGGTTTGGAGCCAGACTATTTAATCACCAGGCAAAAGCTGGTTACTAAGAGAAGCTGTATTATTCTTAAGCTCCCTCTTTCTGCAAGAGCCCCTTAAAGTTTCTTGAGAGGTAAAAAGAAATTGTATTAACAGGCTTAACATTTGTGAAATTTTACAGGTATCGAAAAATTTGTCCCAGCTGACCTCTTTATTAATTATTCTGATGTTTTTAAAGAGCTGAATAAAGCAAAATTGTCCCAACACAAATGCAATTGCTTCTGTTCATGCCCAGCCTTTCTTTTATAATGTTAATTCTTTCTTGGTGGCATTTCTGAGGCACACAGTCACTTACATGGATGTCATATGAAGAAGCACACTTATTTGGGACTGAATTCACGAGGTCACAAGAATTAAGTCACTAAGTTTATACTGCCTCAGATACATCAAGATGGGCCACGCTCCTGACAGTGTCAATAGGACCACAACCACAAGAGTTTGGTAAGAAACTCGAGAGGACAGATGTGGGGCTCTGCAGAAGCCTCAGGTTTTATGGTGCAACCTGCCTTGCTTTTTTGTTAGCCTTCTCAGCTTCAGTGTGCGAAACTGTTTCCAAACTACTGAGTTTGATTTTCTTCGAAGAGAGGTCAGCCATCAGCCTTCACATGGTTCAGATTAGCTGACACAGATCAGAGCTGAACCCACGCCCTGGAAGTGAGTGTAATTTTTCCTGGGAGAAATCACCTGGTGGCAGAACCACAGGGGAGAGCCTCCTTACAGCCCTGCACACATTCCTCACTGGAAGGCAGGAGCCAAAGGGACCCTGCAGCTCCAGATCTTTCAAGAACCTGGGCTACCGCCTGACAGAGCTGTGTCTAAGGACCTGGATTTAAAAACTCTTGATAGCCATGCCAAGGATTTATAGGATCCGTGACTTTTAAGTAATGTGTTTACCAAATAGAAATCGCATTACCTAGGTTATCTGGGGGTGTCAGCCTGAGCTAAGACTCTATTTCATCACAAAACTAAGTGAAGGAGAGTTAAGAAGGCATTTCAAAATTTTATGAGCACCGACAGAGTAACAGAGTCAGAACAATCATGTTCCAATTAAAGAGCTAATTTCAATTACGGTGAACCACTGTGACTAAGGCTCTGAGAGTCATCATGTTAGTGTCATAAAGCCCGAACTCGTTTTTTCAATTAACTGTGTTCGGCAACCCACACATTCTCTGAGACTTTATCATTGAACTCTTGACTCAAACAAGATCTAATGTGTGATAGGGCCTTAATTTCCCCAATTTCACAGTTAATAACTTTTCCAGCTCAGAGGCTAAAAGTCTATGCTCCTTTTCACGGTGAACTAAGTTTGTAAAATAAAACATTTTATCGCACAAACACCAGCCTAATTGTTACTGATTTTATTTTCTGAATTAATATATGATAATATAGAAACCAAATAAGCCTTTATTCTTACTCTTGCTGCACTCTAGTCCCTTCTTCCCAGAAGAAGTGACATAAATTAGGCCACGCAAATTTCTTGCTTACAAAAAAAGAAAAATTTAGTGCCTCTGGATGGCTCAGTCAGTTAAGCCTCTGACTCTTGGTTTTCCCCACAGGTCATGATCCCATGAATTGTAAGACCAAGTCCCACTTTGATGTCCCAGCTCAGTCCCAGTCAGCTTGAAGATTTTCTCTCCCTCTCCTTCTGCCCTCCCCCTGCCTTCTCTCTCTCTCTCTTTCAAAAAAATACATTAATTAATATTAAACTAAAAACCAGATCAGTTGACCCTACAGTTGAGGATCCTTCTTCTGGGCTCTCTATTCTGTTCCATTGAGCTAGGTGTCTGTTTTTGTGCCACTAGCATATTGTCTTGATGATTGCAGCTTTGTAATACAGCTTGAAGTCTGGAATTGTGATGCTAACAGCTCTGGTTTTCTTTTTCAACAGTCCTTGGGCTATTCAGGGTCTTTTCTGGGTCCATTCAAATGTTAGGATTGTTTGTCCTAGCTCTGTGAAAAATGCTGATGGTATTTTGATAGGGATTGCATTGAATGTGTAAATTGCTTTGGGTACTATAGACATTTTAACAATATTTATTCTTCCAATCCATGAGTATGGAATGTTTTTCCATTTCTTTGTCTTCCTCAATTTCTTTAAGTATTCATAGTTTTCGAGTACAAATTTTTTACCTCTTTGGTTAGGTTTATAGCTAGATTATCTTGTGATTTTTGGTGCGATTGTAAATGGAATCTATTCCTTGATTTCTCTTTCTACTGCTTCATTGTTAGCGTATAGAAATGTAACTGACTTCTGCGTGTTGATTTTATATCCTGCCACTTTGGTGAATTCCTATATCAGTTCTAACAATTGTGAGGGTGAGGTCTCCTAGGTTTTCCACATAGAGTATCATGTCATCTGCAAACAGTGAGTCTGACTCCTTATTTGCCAGTTTGAATGCCTTTTATTTCTTCTTGTTGTCTGATTTCTGAGGCTAGGACTTCCTCAACAGAGTGGTGAGAGTGGACATCCCTGTCATGTTCTTGACCTTAGAGGGGAAACTGAGAGCTTTTCCCCATTGATGATGATATTTGCTGTGGGCTTTTTCTATATGGCTTTTATGATATTGAGGTATGTTCCCTCCTCTACACTGCAGAGAGTTTTTAGCAAGAAAGAAAGAATGAAGGACTCCTGGATGGCTCCGTCTGTTAATCATCTGCCTTTGGCTCAGATCATGATCCCAGGGTCCTGGGATGGAGTCCTGTATCTGGCTCCCTGCTCAGTGGGGAGTCTGCTTCTCCCTCTCCCTCTGCACCCTTTCACTTGTGCTCTCTTTCTCAAAATAAGTAAATAAGTAAATAAATAATAAAATCTTAAAAAAAAAAGAAAGAAAAAATGAAATCTTGCCATCTGCAACAATGTGGACTGAAATAGAGGGTATTATGATAAGCAAAATAAGTCAGTCAGAGAAAGACAAATGTCATATTGATTTCACTCATATGTGAAATTTAAGAAACAAAACAGAGGATCACAGGAGTAGGGAACAAAAATAAAATAAGATGAAACCAGAGAGAAAAATAAATCATTTGAGACTCAACTCTAGGAGAGACAAACTGAGCCTTGATAAAGGAAAGGGGGTTGGGGGGAAGGATAACTGGGTGATGGGCATTAAGGAGGGCACGTGATGTTATGAGCATTAGGTTTTATATACAACTGATAGATCACTGAACTCTTATCTACCTCTGAAATGAATTAAAAAAAAAAAGAAAAATGAAAGAATGCCTCATGGTGTTAATAATAAATCAACACTTTATACAGAAGCCTCAACAGCTGAGAAGAACCGATCTTTGTCTCACTTTTAACCCCCGCTTGTGCCACCATTCAGGCCTCAATCTCAGATTATTGGCTAAATAATGGTCCCCAACGTCCACATCCTGATCCCAGGAATTTTTGAGGCTATCAGTGGACATGTAGAAGGAACTTTGAAAATGTGGTAAAATTCAGGATCTTGAGATGGATGGTTACCCTGGATTATCTGGTTGGGCCCCATACAATCACATATATTTCTAGAAGAGGAAAGGACAAGGAACAGAATTGGAGAGACATGCAAGGACATAGATTTCAGTGAGTGGAGAAGATGCTGTGATGCTGGCTTTAAAGGTTGAGAAAGGGACCACAAGCCAAGGATGACAAGAGGCCTCCAAATGCCGGGAAAGGCAAGAACATGAGTTCTCCCTTAGACAGTCTACAAGGAATTCAGGCCAGCTGACACCTTGATTTTAGCCCAGTGAAACTGATTTTGTACTTCTGACTTCCAGAAATGTATGCTAATAAGCTTATGGTGTATTGAGCCCCTACCTGCGTGGTAATTCGTTACAGCAGTAATAGGAAATGAATATAGGCATGTTGTCTTCTGTCATTTTGTAACAAACACAAAACTTCCTGACTCAGAGATTTGCAGTTTCTCTAGACTTTAAACTGTATCAAGAAGAGTTTCCACCTCTTCATCTTTGTCTCCTGAATAAACAAGGCACTGAGTATATATTTGTTATATAAGTGAATGATCGGATGAGAATATCCGAAGGTAAATAAACTGACTTGGAACTGGTTCAGCAGTGTGGTTTTTTCTTGTTCCACACAGGACTGATTGGAAAGTGTAAGCAACGAACTACTATATACCCAGGTCATAGAAGTTGCTGGAAGTTTTCTCAGTCTTTTTCTCCTCACTTTGTTTCCATACAGAATGTTCTTTACTGAACACATATAGAAAGGAAAATGAAAGCAATGGGAGATGAATCATCCCTCTTTCTCCAAAAGTGCTAATTTAGATCCTGATTACTGAAAACATGAGCCACCCACCCATACCACTAACCGTGATATCACCAACTGCTGAGCTTTCAGAGGATTGGAGTGGTCATTATTCTATCAGATATAGCTTTGACAAAGGAAAGTATTGCACAGAGGAATTACTTCATGTTTTTCAAAAATGCTGCAAATTGATCCCAATTGATTTTATGACCAACTAACCAACTTGTCCCAAGGGTCTTCTCTTACACCTACTCCTATAATTTTATCATATTTGATAAATAACTTCCTATTGCTCAATCAGTTCCATCAGACAACAGCCTTCTTTATTAATTTTTCATGCAACATTCTTTGTAGAAAATTTGCTAGCTTATACTATCACTACCAGAAGGTGATTTTGAGCTTGTCTCAGTTTACAAACCATATTTTAAGATATCCAAGTATGAATGCCTACATGAAAATGCATATGCTATTCCTTCCTGTGTAATATATTAGGAAGAGCTGAGCTTTTGGATCTTGACTATTTCTGATTAAATATCTTGACAAATAGCTTTCATTTGCTATTGTTTTTGAACAGCTATGCTAAAGATCCACTTGATTATTTTTAAAAAGTGAATTATACTCTGTGTAAAGAAGCAATTTTAATATTTAAATACCTTTTTGAACAATGCTTGACTGGTAAAGCCATATCATTTTACTTGATGAGTAGTATTTATGCCAGATTTAAAAATGTAGAATTTTTTTTCTTTCACAATTATGTCATATTTCTTCTTTTGAAAAGAATGCTTTTATATCAATTTAAATTTTTATGAAAAACATTGTTTTTATGTAGTTTGACAATATTTTATATTTGTTAAAGTTATATCATTTTTAATTAATGAACTAAAATTTGGGACTCGTTTTATTCACGATTATTTATGGACATTGTCATAACATTATTAGAAAACTCCAGAACCTCTCTTTGCTTGGTTCAGTCTTATAAAAATAATATTTTTACAGAAATTCTCCATTTAAAAAGAAGATACTGTAATCTTTTTAGATATATTCTATTAAAGAGATCATGGATATTTCATACTGATTTTTTGATAAAGAAAATGACTATAAAAGCGCAATACAAAAATAAACAGCAAACAACTCAAACCTAGACTTTTCTACCTAAGAAGGGTAATGATAAAGGAGAGTGAACTAGTGTTTTCTTTAGGTAGCTTAATGAGAGCCATAGGAGCTATTAATATTTAATATTTTAATATTAAAGAAAAAATACTCATCTCTTCAAAGCTTATAATAGAAAAACTTTTGCTGATCATTCAAGATTAGCAATGGTTATCCCTGGAATACAGAACATTTAATGGATTTTCAGTGCTATTCTAAACTTTTTTTCTATATTCTATCAGTGTTATGCAAAATGTTAGGTTTTCTTCACCTTTATTTTCTTTTTCCTTATTTTCTTTGTCCTCCCTTGGAACTTTCTAAATTGTTCAGAAGAAAAAAATATTATATCTCTCTACAAAAAGTCTAGTTTAGTTGAAGATACTTAAATCCAAAACCTGCAAAGATTGTACTAAATGCACAGCCATTCATTTAAAAGTTATCTAGTTAAGCTATACAACTTCAGCTGACTCAAATTATATCTGTGCCTTGAAAATAAAATAGGAGATTAATTTGCTGCTAAATGAAGGGGAAAGGAAGATCAGCTGGCCTCACCATTAAATTGTATCTTCTCCCCCAAGTCTTTAGACTTATTTATTTGAGAGAAAGAGGAAAAGAAAAGCAGGAGGTACAGAAGAAGAGGGAAAGAGAATCTGAAGCAGACTCTGGGCTGAGCACAGAGCCTGACTTGGGGCTCAATCTCATGACCCTGAGATAATTACCTGAGCCAAGACCAAGAGTCAGAGGCTTAACCAATTGTGCCACCCAAGTACCCAGCCCCTCCAAGTAAGCAGAGACAGGTTAATCAAATATTAAGAAGTCACTCTTTTGGAGAAGTTTTGTTCCAAGCCTTTTTTGATGCCTTAATGTCCTTGACCTTTTATTTTATTTTATTTGGTGCCAAAAAAAGTGGTTTTATTAAAGCATAGGGACAGGACCCACGGGCAGAAACAGTTGCCTCTTAAATAACAAAATTAATTTTCAATTTTAATTTTAAATAATAAAATTAATTCACAAATTTAAACTATATTTTATTAAAACCACAGTATCTGCTATCAGATTTT
Source organism: Taxidea taxus jeffersonii (assembly GCA_003697995.1). Lineage (NCBI taxonomy): Eukaryota > Metazoa > Chordata > Mammalia > Carnivora > Mustelidae > Taxidea > Taxidea taxus. The sequence continues at coordinate 20,816 of ML108459.1, forward strand.
CTGGACCATTGCTGATTCTTCCACTTTTCAGTGAGAGTCATCGGGGAAATTCATATCTCAGGGAAAGAAAATTCTGTAATTTTGATTCTGTTATTGATTAGAGAACTGAGGAATACAAGAATTAGGGGAAAGCAGAAATGTCTACAGGGAACCTTAAGTCTTTTGGTTAGTCTGAATTAACTGTTAACCTCAGACAAGCAGTTTGTTTTGCTTCAGCTTGAGTTTACTTACTAAATTTAGGAGTTTCAAGCATTATTACTGTATATACAACATAGACAGCTAATCACCCTCTGTTGAATATTTTAATATGTTCCTCTGTAATACAATTTTTAATGATAGAGAATAAATTAAACTTGTATTACAGGAAGAAGGAATTGAATCTACAAACTGGTGCTTCTTAATTGTTACCAAAGGAAAAGTAACAACAACCACATGAATTCAGAGGGACTATTAATAATTCAATCAACAGATGGCTAAGTGTACCTCTGAAAAACACAGACAAATTAATTCTCACTTGCTCTCATCTACTAGGAGATAGAAGCAGAATTATGACTTTCTATCTTAAAATATTTATATTACTATGTGCCAAAATATTTTAGTGAAATAATTCGATACAAGTAATAAGAGAGTTTAAAGGATTTTCTGCAATTTCTACAACAATTAATATCTTCATTGCAATTTACTTCCAAAGATATTTCACACTATTAACTTGAAGTTCACAATTATTCAAGTCTTTGTTTCACGAGCTTCTCTGTATCAGTCAGGTTTCAGTAGGCTATGCTACAGTAAAAAAATCGCCCTGTATTTCTATGGCTCACAACAAAAAAATGTTTATTTCTAGTTCATGTGAATGTTCATTGCAGCTCTTCTCCATATGCTCACCATCCCAATATCCAGGTGGAAAGGGCAACCCCATCTCACATAAGCTGCTTCTACATTTGCTTAGAAGTGTCATATATTAGACATTTACCTTTCTTTGGCAAACATAATTTACCTGGCAGAGCCCGATGTCAATAAGATGAGAAATCAAACTTTCCTACAGGACTAGTCCCTGTAAGAAGATGCAGCAAAAAACTTTGTTGATAATGTAATCAGTGCCAGAATTCTTTTTCTAAAATCAGTTCATAAGACTGATTTATAAGTGTATGAAAGAGCCCTGAAATCAAGTTCTTCAGACTTGCAGAAAGACTTTGAGGAGACATGACAGAAAAATGAGGAACTATTACAGCTGATTATAAAACATGCTGCCACATAGTTACATGTTTCTTAGTCTGGCTAAAAGTCAGAACAATATGATGTTATCACTTAAATATCTTTCATAAAAGGATGGGTATTTTTATTAGATTTTTCTTCTTTTTCTTATCAAAGACTTATAGGCTATATCAAAAAGATTGTAAAGAGAATTCATTCACATTCTATTCTGAATGTTTCATCAGTAACATGGAGAAATGCATTGATAAATGTATAAGTAAATTTATGCGTCATGTATCAAACGGATGAAAAGTTTTGGAAATAAGGTCACTAATATGGCTGCCCAATATTGCACAAAAAGAGATGGTGATAAGAAATCTTTATATTAAGCCCATATTTCCATCCTAGGAGTGGGCTCTGTTAGAATCACTGGCAATATTTTAAGAACAGCTCACAGTTTACTAAATACCAAAGCAATATTAGAGCAGAAAGATATTGCTCCAGCAATGAAGTCATCCATAGAGCTCACCTACTCATCACCCGACACAATCAAGACTAGCTCCAAGCCAAAGAAGAGGAGTTGGCAACCAGTTGTTGCTTAAGTCAGAATATGACCCCAGAACTTAACTCCCAATGCCTGAGAGATGTTTTCTGACTCCTTAAACTCACAAAAAGAGTAAAATTTATTAAACTTTTAACTGATATCACATCATACACATTAAAATTATTTTACTACCCCAGTAAGTTTTGTTTTTGATATTATATCCAATCTCCATCTGCTTTATTTCTTGTCTGAGGATACTAGACCTTAATTATATAATCTAGCCAAAAACAGAAAGAAAAAGAAAAAAAAATATGGTAACTCTATCACAGAATATCTTCTCCGGGCATGTCCAGACCCTGTATTATATAACTTGAAAAGTAGAATTCACTAAGAATTATGTTGTTTGTACATTTTTGTATTAGCCTCTATTCTTAACACCAAGAAACGAAAACAAAAAATAATCACTCACTATTTTAGAGAAAATTCTAATTAGACTTTTTACATTATTCTCTTTTCCATTAAGAGTGATTTATCTAGTCCTCAGAAAGATGTAGAAGAAAGAATGCACACATGCAAGCATGGAGTGTTGAAAAGAACATGCTTGTGCGGCAATCCTGAACATATTTGCATTTTGCTTTACAGTCTGCATATGTAGTTTTTCACATTCTGTTATATGAAATCTCTCAGTCATTGGGAGGATTGAAGACTGTCATTAAGAAAACTTGAGCAATACGATATGGTGTCAGTATAATTTTTAAAAGATGTGAGATGAGACCAAAGTTCGAGTTGAGGGTTTGCCCCCAAGCCCCAGCCCTTAAGAGGTTGTGTTGGGTGTAATAGGGGTTTAGTGGACAGTGTGCAGGGAATGCACTTCACACACCTCCAGCCTCTGCTGTCCTCCTATGCTGTTACTCACACCCAAGACAGAAGCGTCACCAGGAGGAGCCCTGGCATTTTCTGTTGATGTGTTCTGTGTATTGTGCTTCAAAAATCATTTGAACCAAGTGTCTTCCTTCTTTCTTCTCCATTGATGGGCTTTTTAGGTGTAGTTGTAATTGCTGAGAAACATCAGTGGACTAAACTGTACCCAGGAGGAAATGAGAACAAACTAAATCAATACAAGTATGCATGTAATCAAATAGGGAAGAGAGGGATGAGCATTTCAGCTCAACACTGTAATATCATTCTAAAAGTCATAGAAGATAAATGCTGCTTTCTATTTAGAAACCTGACTTCCAATGATGTTAGTATATGGTGCCATTTTAAATTTGTGGACACTGGTCATAAGGACACCCAGAATTTTATAACAACACAGATCCCTCAATGAGTATGCTCTACAATAAATAAAGTTTTGTTTGTTTCTTTGTTTCTAGAATTTTCACTAGAATATCTTTTCTTTCTTAAAAGGAATAAGACAATACAATGTAATTCACAGAAACAGAAAAAAAATATAAACAGAAGCCAGCTAATGCTATTTTAGTATTTGATCCCAGTAACCTTGAATAATGTGGCTTCTGAAGTGGAGTTACTAATGTGGACTTCACAGTGTCATCTAGCATTACTTAAATGGGAACTAAATCAAAATAAGTACTTTTAAGTATAAAAAATGTGTCCCTCTTATTATTTTTTCTTTCTGTGACTTGCCTGAAAATCTTCCTTGTCTTCCTTCCGTACATTTCTATTCCTTAGAACCTATTTATAAAATCTGGGATATTAAAAAGAAAACTATTTTAGAAAATTAAAATGAACTTTTCTAAGGCATTTTTATTTGCCCAATTACCATGAAGAACTTTAGGAAGACTTTTTGGCCTTCAGAGTGCCACTACTTTGTTTTTATAATATATTCTGATAGCAATGCTTATTAAAAATCAGGGTCTTAAGTTTTAAAGGTTAAGTTAAAAACCACATTTTTAAGTGATGACCATGTTTACATAAAATACCTCAAGGAAAAGACAAAGCATTATAAATGTATGACTAATTCATTATTTTGCATTTTTTTACTATTTAGAGAAAAGGTTTTATAATCCATTTGAGACTTTAAATTTCAGAGAAGATTCATCTGTAGAGTTTGTTTTTAAGACTATTTATTTGAGAGGGAGAGAGCATGCAAGTTGGTGGGAGGAGCACAGGGAGAGGGAGAATCTCAAGCAGACTCCTTGCTGAGTGCATAGCCTGGCCCGGGGCTTGATCCCAGAACCCATAAGAGCATGACATGAGCCAAAATCATGAGTCAGACACCTAACTAGCTGAGTTAACTGAGTGCCCTGGTTTTTGTTTAAGTAGGCATTGTGGTATTTCCTTCTGTCCCCATTTTATTCAGATATAATTAACACATAATATGCCTTAGTTTGAGTTGTACAATGTAATACTTTGATACATGTACATACTGTAAAATGTTCACCACAGTAAGCTTAGTTAATATCCATCACTTCACATATTTACACATTTTTTCCCTTGTGTCCAGAACTTTTATGATCTACTCTCTTAGCAACTTTCAAATAGACCCAGTATCTATTACTATAGTCATCATGCTGTACCTTACTTCCCCTGGACTCATTTACTTTATAACTGGAAGTTTGTAAGTTTTGACACTCTTCCCTCATTTCTCCTACCCCCTGGCCCTTGTTTCTGGCAAACACTATTCTCTGTTTCCATGAGTTCTTTTTTTTTTTTTTTTCAGTTTCACATATAAATGAGATCATGCAGTATTTGTCTTTCTCTGTCTGACTTATTCCACTTGAAGCTTTTTTAGTATTCTGTTATTTCACAATAATAATTGATGAGCAATAACCTTATATGCGCAGTTCTTCCTCACAAGACCAATGATTCACCCGGAGACCATATGATGATTTATAACCCTGGTACTTGAGAAAGATGCTAAATTGGCTGCTCTAGAAATCATTATGTTAACTGAACTGGCTTCTCATTTATGCCTCGACAGCAAATTTTCTGGCTGCAAACTGCAAGGAAAAACCAACTCATTTCAATATAAGAGAAACCTTAGATTTAGAAAGGTAAAACAATGCACCCACAATGACTTTCTGAAAAGAATAGACCTTTGATAAGAAATACTTAAAAATTGGAACTCATTACCTCCAGTCTAATTAAGAGGATTGACCGTGATATATCATAGTTGGCTATTTTGGATTCTAGATTACAAACCCTTAGGACTGTCCACTAGAACTTTGTCTTTGGAGGCTCATAATGATATCAGAAAGGTCTTTCAAATTTGTTTGCCTCTTCTGTGAAGTAAAGAGCTTCTACATTTATATCAAGAATGTTAAAAGATTAGTTTATTTTATTTTATACTCATTTGACTAGAGGTTGGATCAGATCTGCCAGTCTGACAACAGAAACCCCAGCCTCAGGATTAAAATCCTTATGGTGCTCACTAAAATTTTGGAGAAAATGATCTGTTTCATCCTCATTGTCAACAGGGTTCTGGTTATCTGTGAGCACTTTATGTTGTAAGCACTTTACATAAATTAATCCATTTAATCTTGGCACCACCTCATGAGTAAGTATAACTATCATCCTTATACACATAGAAGAATAACAAAGAAGAAGTAATGGCAGAAGCACATTGGTTCAGGATCAGCATCTCAAGCAAAAAGAAATAAGGGAAAAAGACCTAGTTATACAAGCCATGTTGTGGGAAAACATGGCAAAGGCACAACATGTTATGAATGGTGGGCAAGGGCGCCTGAGTGGCACAGTGGGTTAAACAGCTGCCTTCAGCTCAGGTCATGATCTCAGGTCCCGGGATTGAGTCCCCTATTGCGTTCCTTGCTCCATGGGGATCCTGCTTCTTCCTCTGCCTCTGTCTGCTGCTCTCTCCACTTGTGCACTAGCTCTCTCTGTCAAATAAGTGAATAAAATATTAAAAAAAGAATGGTGGGCAAAAGTGAAAGTATACTAATGAGGAGGAAGCCTCTACTAACAGGAAAGTGATTGGAATATTTAGTAGTAACGTTGACTTTTCTTTTAAAGATTTTATTTATTTATTTGACAGAGAGATAGAGAGCACAAGTAGGCAGAGCTACAGAGGAAGAGGGAGAAGCAGGGACCCTGATGTGGGGCTGAATCCGAGGACCCCAGGATCATGACCTGAGCTGAAGACAGATGCTTAACTGACTGAGCCACCCAGGTGCCCCCAAAGTTGACTTTTAACTCAGAGAAACCTGGATTTAAATATCAGTTTTACTATTCATCAGTTACATGACTTTGAACAAAGCCCTAACCCTCCCTTTATTCATATGTAAATCAGAGAATAAAATTATGGTAGATGGCACCCAGATATCCCATTTTTTTCTGATGGACTTCTCTATACATTGCTCTTTATTTTTAGCTTTTGATGTCCTAGTTTCTTTACAACTTCTTTAATATGGGTTCCTGATTTCTATCAACCTTCACCATTGTCAGATTCAAATTCCAACATCATTAGTTTTAGCATGACAATTCCTGGCTCAACATTTCTAAAATGACTAAAGTTTAATGCCAAAGATAATACTCTGGCATTTCACCTTTCCACATGTTATTATTATAAACTGGAAGAAAACAAATGGGGTTAATAAGTCTATTTAGCGAGAAGCATTAACTCCACCAGTTATTAACTGTGACTTTGAGCAAGTCTCATTCTCTCCAAATTCCTCTTGGTAAAGTGTGACATTCTTGATCAATCCCACAGGTGTGTTATAATGTTCAAATTAGGAAACTCACTGGAATATCCTTTGAAATCTGAAAAAGCATATATACATATGAGATAGTAGGAGAAAAAGAGTTAATTTCAAAATTCTGTTCAAACCGAGCTCAAGTCCTAGCTCTGGCTCTTATCAGTCTGTGACAATTAGGAGTCATTAACTCTTTGATCCTCAGCATTTATAACTAAATTTGGGAAGAATAATACCTAGTTTTACTACATCTTACTGCCAAATATATAATTTTTAATTTTGACAGAAGTATATCCTACCCATAAATCAAGCTGTCCCTAGAACTTGGATGTTCTTTGTGGCAACCTCATATGTTCCACTATGACCAACACAAACCAACATACAGTAAATGAAGAACAAAACAAAAATGGTAACAAACAAAATGAAATAAAACCAGGTAGCATGGTGAACACTATTCTCCAAACTTTTTGTCACTATCTACCCTGATTCTAATAGGTTCCTGATTCTAAAGGAAGGAAATTCAATGGAGTCTTAAAATCAGAATGAAGGATGATACTTTGGTAGTCTGTGATGATTTAATTATGTAGCACAATAATGAAAAATGAAAATTCATTTACCATGACACAATGTCACAGTATTACAATTGTGTAAAGAATGGATGACAGCAAGGTCCAGGAAGCTATCACAAGCTGGGATGAAACAGGTGGGCTGCCAGCCATGAGGGCAAGCAGCAAACGCTGGCTTGGCTGTGGACTTCAGAGAAATAGAAAGAGCTGACAAGCCAGGCTAGTTTGCAGCAGGAAGACATTAGTTTACCACTTTAAACCAAAGGATCTGAAATGATGCTGAATGTAAAAGACGGGGTCACAAATGATGATGAAAATGACAGTAATAGGACAGATTGAAGAGTAATGGCTTACAATTGCAGAGCAGAGAAACATCGTAGGGTAAACTGTGGGACAGTGTTACTTACATACATAACTATAATGATATTGGTGTGTCTACTGCAATTACTGGGAAGAGATTTATCTCAACTATTGAACAAACTAAATTATAGAGCAAATTAGCCATTGAATATAATTTCATAGGTATACTTTAATTTCATGCATCTTAGAAATTTTGCAATAGGAATCAGGTGTCAGATAATACGTCTTTATTAAGACTGTAGGGTTTGGTAGTGCTGTAACTTACATAGGTTGAACACTCAATGAATATGTAATGATTGTGGACCTGCTTGCGGTGAGGGTTCCTAGTGCTCATTCTTCAAAAAAGATATACATGAATAACTGATTCATGAATCCTCTGCTTGTTTACTGTAAGCCTAATGCCATAAATCTGTGTCATCAGAACCTTTTATGTATCTTCTAAGATTTAAAAAAAAATGTTACTTTGAGCAACTAAAGTTATAGAAGAGAGTAAACGGTTTTGTCAACCTTGAAAGTGTTACTTTGAGCAACTAAAGTTACAGGTGAGATTAAATGGTCCTATCAGCATTCAGCATTACTTTTCTTTCCTCCTTTTGAGCACCTCTCCATTCCCTCCCCACAGTGCACACACCCTAGCACTTTTCAGCTCCGACACAGGACTCTGCCCACGGTGAGGGACTTGGTCCTTAGCCTCCCTCCATGTGAGCCTCTGTCCCCCAGCTGTTCACTATCTCGGTCTCTGTCCTAATGGCCAGCCATCACATCAGGGACTTCCTAGTCACATCATATCCTCTTAGAACTAAGAGAACACTTAGCATGTGGACTGCAAAGTAATTCCCTTTAAATCCTTACTTCAAGAAGATCAGAACATTTCCTCAAGTCTTAGCAGTATCAAATTGTCAAAAATACTCAAGAAGTCTCGATTTTGAGAAAGGTCAAAATTCACTCTGTTTAGGTATATAGAAATATGTGCCTGTATGTGATAGCGAAGAGTGGTACTCATAAGATATATCTAATGATATTTACCACAAACTCATCAAAACATGCTGGTTCTGGATTAACCTTACATACTTTTTACTGGGGATGACACCAGATTTTGTGAAAAAGTGTAATCCTGAAAACAATTGAACTAGTCTCAAGTCAAGTAGCATATGATAGAACAAAGTTGATAATAGTTATAATAGCAGTTGCTTTCAAAACCAGGGATATTAACTAAGTTTAACCTAAATAGACAACGTAGGAATCACTAAAAAAATATTAGTAACTTGCCTAAAATTTTCTTTAAAAGTCACTAAACCTATTAGTTTGTTAATCTTGAAAATGTAGTGGTTTTTCAAGGTTCAGGAAGTTATTGTATATAGTGAATGTCCAGGAGACTGCACATGGAG
>ML108459.1:29634-64924 GCA_003697995.1 Taxidea taxus jeffersonii
AAAAAAAATTTCTTTGGAAATACTGAAATTATTCTCTGAAAACAGAGCTATGCAAATTTGTGTTTTGGAAAAGGGAGAATTTAGTCACCAACGCTCACAAGTTTCTTGAAAACAAAATCATCTTATTTGCTTAGTTCTTCCCAGTACTTGACACTCAGTGCTGACCAAACTAAAAACTGTATACATTATCAAGACTCACTTATGGGCTAATTTATAGGGAACAGTTATGCATTCAATTTGTAAATATCTATTTTATAAGCACATTAAATGCAGCGTGGCCAGGGATTGTGCCTTAATTTGGACAGATATCTGCCTATAAATGGTAGATAATTGACTTTGCCACTTTAAAATCTGTTGAGCATTTCTTGGACTCATTCTGTTCTTGATCTGAAGTTGTATAAATTAAGAAGATTTCAAACGCAAATGTACTTACTTTTTGTGTTTAATACTGACAGTCCAAATCATCCTCTATTAGAGAATACTACTATTTACTCACTGTCTGAAAGCCTAAAACAAAACAAAACAAAATCTGATTTTGATTCCCTCTCCAGATCCCTGTGTTACTATATGCAGCATCTGCTGTCATAAACTTTTCTCATGGATTAGAAGAAATACTTTTAAGACATTAATGGTTGTCTGTTGTATAGCAGATGATTGACAACTCAGGTTTCTTTTTTTTTAAAGATTTATGTATTTATTTTTAGGGACACAGGGAGAGAATAAGATAAAGAGAGAGAGAGCGCACATGCATGGGTGGAGGGACACAGGGAGAGGGAGAGAGAGAATCTCAAGCAGTCTTCAACCCCAGCACAGAGCCTGAGCAAGGCTTCATCTCACAACCTTGAGATTATGACCTGAACCGAAACCAAGAGTCAGATGCTCAGCCAACCAGCTGAGCCACCCAGGCATCCTGACTCAAGTTTCTTGATGACAGTTCTGCCAAGGCAAAAGAGTGCAGGCTGTTTTTTTTTTTTTTTTTTTCCATTTTCTTTTCCATCCAAAGCCATTTCCTAAATTTATCAGTTTCCCATGGAAAGTCCATCTCATCATTTGACTTTCTGACTAGAATTACCCCAGATTTAATACATGATAACTTTCTCCTTCAGACTCATAGCTGCAAAAGAATTATCCCATTTCTGGGGTAGGTGATGCTGCCCTCATTGTCTTATTCATATTGCTTTTCTAAAGAGAGATTTTCCTCAATATATTACTTTAGACTTCAAAGTCAAGTATCAGTAACTCTCTTTTTGGCAGCAATCTGCCTTAAGTCTATGTGAATAGAGTAAGAAAAAGATGGCCTGAGTGAGCAGACTGCTCTAGCAAAATGGAGTCTTATTTTGATCAACGTCTATACAGTACACAATATGGTTTCAATCTGAAATAGGGAACTCCGTGACATTGCCAAAGAACTAAGTACATCATTGGTTATTCTATTTGGGCTAAAATAATGCACAGACTAAGATCCTAACTTTTTGCCAGAATATCACGGTGACTCTACTTTATAGTTTGCAACCTGATTTAGGAGTTTGGTAAATTGATTCATAAACTAATAAAATTGGAATCATCTAAATGGGTCACCTGAAAATTATCTGCTTTTATGCAGTGCATTTTTAGGCACTCTGTGGGACTTTTTATTTTAATTATGTGTCTTCACATATGGAGAGTCTCTCACAAATGTTTTCAGTGTATCTACCCAGACAGTATCACACATTACAGGAGGATTCGAAGAGTCTGTTATTCACTCAGCATATTCCATTAATAAGTGCAAGGAGTCCTTAGGTTACCAATATAAAGTCACTTTTGTCAGAATTGCCTACATGAATCTTAACATAATTATGAGTCTGACATATGCACACTGTAGAATACATAAAAAGACTTCCTCCAAGAGTTTCTATGGTAAATGCCAAAAGTATATCTTTAAATCTTAATCCTACTTCATCACACTTCACTTAGATTTAAAAAAGGTTTATTAGCATTGCAAAGATGGAGATTAACTTCAATTATTATGGACTCAGTAAGAGACATTTGGACAAACCTTAGTTACCTTGAATTCAGACACAGACTTATCATTGTGTCTTAGAGATATTTTGCTTACCATCACTCATTCCAGCAATATAAGTCTCATTCTGTTTGAAAAATTTTTCTTGCAAATGATCCACTTCATAAAAATAGAAGTTTTTTTTTATATTTTATTTATTTATTTGAAAGACAGAGATCACAAGCAGGCAGAGAGACAGGCAGAGGGAGAGGAAGGGAAGCAGGCTGCCTGCTGAGCAGAGAGCCTGAGGCAGGGCTTAATCCCAGGACCCTGGGACCCTGGGATCATGACCTGAGCTGAAGGCAGAGGCTTTAACCCACTGAGCCACCCAGGCGCCCCAAAATAGAAGTTTATTTTTAAAATACAAATTTCTGCAACTTTCTAATCAGTAGGTATCTGTAGATATTAACATGTAGAACATGTTAATGTCTCAGCAATAAGGAAACCGGCTGCCTTATTTTCATACATCTTAACATGCTTCCTGTGAATATGCCTACAGGTTTGGCTCTGTCATCCAGGATAACATGAATCACTCAGTGTTAGCATAGACATTTATCTCCATTATACACATCTCTCCTTTTGTCTTCTGGATCTTGGACGCCTGTGCAAAGAGAGTGCATAGCCGCTTCTCAGGATTCCCCTTGCATTTAAAGATGCTCTTATTTCATCTGGTAATAGACATACATGAAGTTTTGCTTCCACAATAATTCTTTCTGGGCCTGTTCTGAATTATAGTCTTACTTTTTACCATTCATCCCTAAGATTCTTATAGTGCAGCCTTTGCTGATATGTAGACAAAGATTTGGACTTTCACTCTCTGGTTGTTCCTCCAATATAGAATGTTCTCCTCCTCTGGGCTTCCTCATGCCACTGCCCTGCCTAGAGCACCATTGTCCATGAGAGTCCATGGCTTGCTCTTGTGCCTCCTTCAGCTTTCTGCTCCAACGTCACCTTTCCAGAAAGGTCTTCTTTGGCCAATCCGTCTCAAATAGCATACACATATAGAAGGGGATGGGGTAACTGGGTGATGGGAATTAAGGAGGGCACCTGTTGGGATGAGCACTGGGTGTTACACGCAGCTAATGAATCGTTAAACACTACATCAAAAACTATGATGTACTACATGTTGGCTAACTGAAAATTATAAAAAAAAAAAATCAACCGAATAAATTTAAAAAATTTAAATTTAAAAAATAAAATAAAATAGCATACACATTCCCAAATCAATATCTAGCCCTTCCCCTGCTTTAGTTGGCTTGCTAGCACTTATTTCCACTAGATATCACACTGAAAAATTATGACTGCATTTCTATATTGATTGTCTCTTTCCTTTACTCCTATATAAGTTCCACCGAGGGAAGTGCTTTGTTTTCTTCACTATTTTATCCCATGATTTAGAAAAGGGCCTGGCATGTAAAGGTCACTAATTATTGTTTGTGATTAAATGGATTTACACAGGACACTGACCTTTATATCTCAGTTTGTTTCTCTGTTGAAGGAGAATATTGTACTTCGTGGTCTTTAGTCCAGGATATATTTATTGGCAATGATTTTCAGAGATACATAGATGATGTTAGGATTGGATTATTGGTATTCATTTTTTCACACCAACATTTATTAGAACCTAATCCCTTTTCCCTCATTAACCATAAATGAAAATGTTGAATTCATTATAACATTGGCTTATAACTTTTGGAGTGATAAACTGTTCAAACTACTGGCTTGGCTCACTAGTAGTAATGATATACATTATTAATATTGTGACATTTCACTCAAAGTATCTTTAAGGAATATTTACTGGGTTCATTATAGACTTTAATATTTTATTTCACACAGAAAAGCTCTAATAAATGTATGCTAAAATATATTTCATCTGCAGTCTCATTTTTCCTAGAGAAAGGCAAATTTAGTCCTCTTGAAATGCTAGTCTTTTTAAAATTAAATACACAACATAAAATAAATTAGGAAAAAATCGCATTGCTGAGTTACCGATTCAAAATTGTAAAGCCATTTTCACCTTTTACAGATTAATTTTACCATAATGTTGAATCCAAATAAATAAAAATACATTTTCATTAAAATAGTGTTTTGTTCTTAGATGGAAAGTTTGGAAGTAATAACATTGCATGGTGATATGTTTTATCTTCTACTGTAAATATTTATAAGGGGCATAACTCCCAATAGTTATATTTCTCACCGACCTTGGTGTTGGCAAACATTGTGATAGCAACAAGGAAGAGAGAAGTTTTCCCCATTTTTCATTTTGATCTTCATTTCCTCACAATGATTTTACTATATCTAAATGAACCACTGACCAGATCAACCAACTTAGACATTTCGAGAAACAACCTTGAAGACAAGACCAACAGCAAGAACTAAGTGATCAGAAACCTGGAAAATGTTGCTACTCTAACCCTAAGGGTCTCATGTCGGCGCAGTTATACACCATTCCTAACAACAGGCTCACTGAGGCAACTTCAGTGTGCACATGGGAGAAAGCCCCAGAGTGACTGTATTCCAGGCAATCCAACAAACAGTAGCAGGGGTTGAATTAAAATTCTGAGGTCATGATTTTAAATGTGAACATGCAGGTCACTACTCACTGTTAATTTTGGAGAGTGTTACCTTATCAATTTGCCTATAATCCCTCCCCTACTTCCACCATAGTGCATGCTTTGTCACTTCTCTATTTCAGTAAACTAAATGTTAATCTCCATTTGAAGTGAGACTTGCATGCCATATATTTCTGATTTGTTTTGCTACAAGTATTGCTCTTGCTTCAATGAAAAAGAAGAACCAAAGACTAGAAATTTCTTATAAAACTCCTATCATATTCCTAAATTGGGATTGATTAATCAAGGGGATAATAATTCTCTGTCTCATAAAGAAGAACCAAAGACTAGAAATTTTCCTATAAAACTCCTATCATATTCCTAAATTGAGATTGATTAATCAAGGGGATAATAATTCTCTATCCCATAAAGAATTCTTAGAGAAATAGCAAACAGAATCTTGGCATCAGGTTTGGCCCTCTTAACCCTTAGCCATAATCATGGTTATCATTTTTACTTTTAGTTCTGTTCTCAATTACAGAATTTATATCCTTGAAGACATCTTGAGCTCCTTCAGAGATTGAGAAAAAAGTACTCTGTTTTGAGTTATGCAAAGCAATCAGCATGTTCCCATATTTGGCACATAAATTCATAATACTTAAATTCATAGGGAAATACTAAAACATGTTGGCTCATCACAGGTGACAAAAAAAAAATCAGATTAGTATCTTATGTTCAGTCTCTAAACTACACTGTAGGAATGTTACAATTTAGATTAAATCAGCATTTTATTTCCTATTCTGAAACAACAAAAATCCTTCATCATTATTAAATGACAAAATAACTCTGGCATGTATGTCAATCTGTTGGTATTAATTTAAAAATACTGTATTTACTAAAAACATTTACATATTTAATGTACCCAAAACTTCTACATATTGTTAAAATCCCTATTCAGTATGGCACAGCTAATGTTAGAAGATAATATTCTGAAGAAATATTAGTTAAATGGCAGATATTTAATTACAAAAGTTCTGAGATTGTGAGATAATTGGAAGAAATCCTATTTCAGTTGTAACTTTTTATACACAAATGAATCTTATTCTGGACTAGTCTCTTCTGAATTGTTTCATTCTTGGGTGACTACTTGAAAATAAAGGTTTGTCTTTGCTAGGATAGGATGTAAAATGTGTTTAGAATTTATGCAGCAGAGTGATCAATAAATTAAAGACAGGTATGCATAGCAGAGACCTCACTGTCATTCTTCCTATCTACCATTCGACTTAGAACATTTTGGGCTGGGTCCTTGGAGAAAATGAGACCCAGACATTTTTCCACAATTAGGTTTAATTCATTGCTGTTCCTATAACTATAAGCCTGGTCTAAAGCTGGCCTTCAGTGAACATACTATGCTGGGAATTTCCAAACTTTTATTGCCTGAAGGCTTAAACCAGGTTCATAACAAAGTTAATCCCCCAAGACTAAATCTCGTCTAGACTCATTATGCCCTAGGGAATTTCAAGAACTCTGACAGATAGAAATGTACTAAAGTGACCTTAAAATATCTGTTCTGGCAATTATCCACACTGAGGCTTTTTAGAAGAAAATGATGTCGCCCACTCATAGTTCACCTTGTCTATTGACAAGTAGAGATTATTCAAGTTGGGCATAAAAAGAGTACAGAAAGATGAAAATTTAACATCACACGATGAATGCAAAGTATTTTAAATAAATATTTTAATTCTATTGTTTGCATTTACAAGTAGAAAGCATACAGTATGTTACAAATATCAAAATGTGAAAAATATGAATGTTACATAAGTAACAAATGTAAAAAAAAGTATTTTCTTACCTTCCCTGAAAGTAAGAAAACTTTTCAGCATAGGAAAATATCAGTATCAAAAACACAGCTTAGGTGTAAAAAAAAAGTTTTTACACGGTATTAAAAAATGTTCTACAAAATGGTGGAAAGAAAGAAGAGTTGAAATTCAACTTTATATAAATTATAAAAACTGGGTACTTGGGATAGATGTTAAATGGTTGAAAAACAAGTCCAATTATAGGCTTTCTTTAAGGTTGATTCTTTAAAATTTTAAAAGCATAGAACATTTTTCAATAAATAACTTCCAAAAGTGTCTCTGAGAAGCGCTGCTGAGAACATCATTCCACAGTAGGAAGGGAGCAGTGTTCTAAGGAAAATATGCAGTCATTTTGTTCCTAGTGGAAGCCTGATGAAGGTCAGAAGACCAGAACATTTTATTTAAAAAAGAAAAAAATATTCAGAAGTTTTAACACAACTTTGTAGGAAAATTCTAAAGTGCTGAACAAAATGACTTAACTTTAGTACCCACTGTCATGTAAAACTTAACTCAAATATCAGACATTTCTGAGCAACATCTAATATGGAATCTATAATTCTGGAAAGGGTTAATACTTAGTCTTTCGTTCAAGGATAGGAGGGCTCTTCCTACACTTTACAAGGATTGCTTAAACCTCGAGGATCTTGTGATGCAAAACATAACAATGATAATACAATGGAAACGATACACATACCCCACTGTGAAAGCACAAATTCATTTCTGCAATGGCAATGGTATTAATTTTAAAAAATCACAAATCAAACATTGGTAAATAAGGAAAAACTTTCCAAACGCTGCATGCCACATAACTAGTTACAAAATATGATGCATGCAGAAAAATAAATTCAGCCAAGCATATTTAAATTAAAGACTTGCATTGAGTCTGTTTCAGCAGCATTGTGATTATTATTTTTTAAAGTTTCCCCTCCAACAACAGTCCATATTGGCCTGTTCTGCAAATGGAACCCACCTTACTCGACAACCTTACAATGGTTTGAGTGTCCCTTGTTTTTCGATTTTTATAATGCCAGTACATGAAGTTCACACATACTGCTCTGCTTCCCCATCTTTGGGGACTGGCTTCGTTGTCCCACTCTTGCCTTCTTCGTTTGCTGCTGCTTTTTCTGGGAGAGATGCCAAATCCTTAAAAACATCTACATAATGGCCGAAGCCAGGGCCCCAGTTCAAAAGGTTGTCCCAGTTGAAATTCCCTGCTTGCTGCCCAAGCTTCAAGGGCAGTGTGTTGTCAGCAATCCCTGGGGCTGCTGCCTGTGTGCCCACAGGTCCTCCTTCTGCCCTGCGGCCATGGTATCTTCTAGGCTTCAGTCTGGCTCCATAATTATCTTCGTCATCTGCATCAGATTCATTGACTTGAGATAATTTAGGCATCCTGGAAGTATACACCATTGGCTTTTCCCTGTCATATTCCATCTCTGAGCAAGTAAAAGACTCATGTGAGTCACTATCAGAAGAAGATTCTGGAGCTGGGATGCCATCCGCTGGGTTCCTTGTTCTGGACAATGGCCTCCTGCAGTCCTCTTCTGAAGAAGACCTTCCATGATCTGCACTGCAGATACTCGGGTTTCTAGGGCGAGGGGTGTTTAGCCTCTCCACCTCTTCAATTGACAGTCCTACCGGAGGAGAAGATTCCAGAGGAATCTGCCCAATTGGCTGCTTTAAGCGACTCCCTGGTCTAGAACCATGAGAGGCCATGGCCTGAGGACTCTTACTTCTCCTTCCCAGTCTTGTGGCATAGTTGAAAATGCCAGGTTGGCAGGCATCCCCATGCATTTCCAATGTATTTCCGTCTCTTACAGGCAGATGCAATTCCCTGGCCGGGCTGTTCCTGTAGAAAGTAGAGGACTTCGAGAATGGGGCTGGGCTGTGGCGAGACAGGGGGTTAGGGGTTGGACAAGCAGAGTGGCTCAGGGAGCTGGTTCTCAAACCCTGGCTGTACGAAGGCTGGTAAGTCAAACTGCTCGCTCCTAAGGGCATGGGGGACTGCCTCGCAAAGCCTAGGGGGCTGTGCCTCTGGATAGAAAATTTCGGCGTGTGGCTGCGGAACTGCTTGTAGTGTTGGATGATGTCTGCGTCGGAAGGGGCGATGCTGCTGGCGTTGTCGATGTCATAATGCTCTATCTCTTGCTCTGGAGAGGCCAAGGGGGCGCTGGGGATAGTTTCTGAACTGTGGGGAATGTCGGTCTCATCATAGATAAGGTAGGGGTTCTCCCGCTCAATGATATCTGGCTTCGGGTTCCCCTCGGGCTGCTTCCTCACAGTCATATCATCCCCGTAGGGGGGTATATTGTCTGGGTCATCAAAAGCAACGTTCTCACTTCCTTTCTTCTTCTTCTCCTTCGGTTTCTTCTCCTCTTTGGGGTTTTTGGTCTTCTTCCCCCTGCACTGGTTACACAGAATCAGGCTGAGGACCAGGAGGGCCAGGACTGTGGCACAGCTGCCCACGATGGCTGGCACAGCCCACAAAGGCAGGGAGATCTCTTCAGGACCCTGGCTCAGAACACAGACATGGCCTCCAGGACTTCCAGCTTTGCACACTTTCCCCTGAGGACAGAGGACACCGAGACAGGCCACCACCGTCTCACAGGTCCTCCCAGTGTGGGAATCTGGGCAGGTACAGGTGAAGCCAGAGTGCAGGCCTGGCTCGCAGCTGCCTCCATTCTGACATGGGTGTGATGCACAGTCTCCGGGAGGAACACACTTGTAGGCATACCACTGATTAATGCAGAGTAAGTCACCCCAGCAGGGGTTGCTGGCACAAATGTTGGGGCCACGACAGCCAATCTTCACAGAGGGATCTGTCTTAGAGATGGAGGCCAAGCTATGCTTCCCACTGAAAGGAAGACTTTCACCACCATACAGCATAGAAGCAATGCAGCCGTCAAAACCTGCAGGGGGAAGAAGAAGCAGTGAGGCATTTTAGAGGAAACCAAGACTTATAATGCTGCACAGGGGGACTCTGGTAAAAAGAAGCTGCATAACCACGTCTGGTAAAAAGAAGCCACATTCTCAGTACCATTGCCCAGTCCAAAGAGGTAACTCTGTGCATCTTATAATGTAACTTAAGATCTAGTAAGATTTCCATGACAAAAGTATGGAAAGAATTGCTCAGATATAGCTCTTTCTGAAGATTTATGAATGACTCAGGCTGGATTTTCTTTTTCTTCCTCTTTTATTTTTTTAAAGGTTTTATCTATTTATTTGACAGACAGAGATCACACAAGTAGGCAGAGAGGCAGACAGAACGGAGAGGGGAGAAGCAGGCTCCCTGCCGAGCAGAGAGCCCGATGCGGGACTCGATCCCAGGACTCTGGGATCATGACCGGAGCTGAAGGCAGTGGCTTAACCCACTGAGCCACCCAGGTGTCCCTTTCTTCCTCTTTTTAGTTACTTAATTATCTATTTGTCTTATTTTTATAGTCTACATACCAAGAATTGCATAAATAGAAATAAAAGGTATTTTAAAATACTTATAAAGAACAAAAACAGCAAACAGAAAAAAAAATAGACTAATAGCTTTAATCACCAAATATCATACATTCTCCATGGAGGCAATATTGCTCTCAAGGAGTGGAACACCGGCTCCTGCAGAGCAAAAGACAAAGCTATTACAAAGCTTTGTGGTCCCCTAGAGGACGGGTATCGAGTATAACTACAGCATGAACACTTCATGTGGTAGGAACGGCAGAAGTTAGAAAAAAACATCTAAAATGGCTCCTTAGAGGCCAATAATAATTATTATTTTTTTGAAGTTGAGAAACTCTTTGCTGGACTTGAATGTGCTAATATTGCTAATGCTCCTGTCACAGAGCCCAAGAATCCATAGTCTTATACACTAATACAAAACTATGATTTACATTGGTTTGTTTCCTACAGCATCCAAAAGAATTAGTGTCCATATTCTCAAAGAAGTTAAGTATATTAGAACAAGTTATGACCTGGACTTTTACTCTTGCGCCTTAAGCCTATCCCTCTCCCTGCATTTTTCAGTTTTCCTGGTATCTTTCCACTGTAGTGGTATTTCCGTCCCTGATACACTCTTTTTCCATGAGCTTCTGTAACATCTGCTTTTGTTCCTATTTTCCAGATTTTCTTTTAATGACTTAGTCTCTTTTATGTTTCATTTTCCTCTAAACAGCCACTGACTCCTAGGGTTGCTTAAGTTAAGGCTCTAGGCTTTCTTTCTGCTCCACACTACTCTACTCAGGACTTCAGTCACCTGCTTGACTCAGCTAACTCCTCATATGCATTTCTAGCAGGTGTCCACTCCTGATTGTAGTCCACCCATCCAAAAATCTTTAGCAAAGGTGTTCCAAACTACAAAGGTCCCAAACCACCATCTTGCTATTTCCCATAGACACACTTTTTCCTGTGCTTCTCTGCAGTTTCCTCTTTCAGTGGCACTGTCCTTCTTCTAGTTGATAGGTCAGAAACCTTCCTGAATTTCACTCAAAGCATCAATGGTTTAGTTTATTTTAATTTCTAAAGTATTCCTTCCCTATCCACTTTTTACTAACTCCTTTGCCACCACACTAGTTAAAACTCACACAATACCTTGCCTAGATCACAACAATATAATCCCAGCTAACTTATGCAAGTGTACTCTTGTCTTCCTCCAATGCATTCTCCATGTTGCAACCTGAGAGATATTTAATATCACTGAATATCTAATCTTGACACTCCTAAGAGAAATTTTTTAGTGACTTCCCATTGTCCTGAGAGTAAGAGCAAAAATGTGACAGGTCTAGAAGGCCATGCTTCATTCTTCAACTTCATCCTTTACCTGTGACAGCAGTCTCCAATATGCCAATAGTCCAGATTCTGTGACCTTGACTCAATCTACTTTTTGTTAAGTTCCTACTTTTGTAGGAACTACTTAGGAACTAAGTTCCTACTTTTGTTACGTTCCTATCAATATAAATTAAGTTTTCATACTCTCCCATCTTCATTTTCATAGTTCAGTTTGAAGTACCAATGTCAATTTCCCAGGGAAGTTTCCCTCTCTCCTTTTTTGAAAATCTCTTAGAATTCTATATTCCTTCTTCACATCATTTATCATATTCTAAAATAATATATTCACTTGTATAATGATTTTGTTGATGTTTGTCTTCTTTGTCATATGAGGAGAGTAGCTATTTATTTAACCCACCATTGTACGCCCAGTGCCAAGGGTGGGGCTCAGTAAATATCTATCACGTGAGTTAACAAATGAATGAGTAAGTGAATTAATGAATAAGTAAATGTTTGGTGGACAAGGGAAGCACCATGGGCTGAATTATGAACTTGCTAGAATAAATCCAAATGGCTAAAGTAAGTGACGGCCAATAATTCATTACAAGCTTCCTAAAGACAGTTATGAGAGTCTCAGAATATGCATAATGGGTAGTATCAGAAGTCCAACTACTTTGATAAGAACAATTTTACCGTTCCTTTGCTCAACATAAGCATTTACCTGTTTGAGAATCTCGATGAGCTTGATTAGGTGGAATTCCTCCAAGAGATATAGTGAGCACATCGAGGCCACCGAAATCCTGGGTAGGGTGGATGATATCTCTGTTATATATTCTGTCGATGGACAATACTGTGGCTGTTCCATTTTTTCCAATTAGAAAAGTATGCCAGTGGCCATCTGCAACATACACTTCGGGAATATTTCTCTCCACTTTCCCAGCAATTCCTGCATCTGATGTAAAATGGACCTTGCCATTTTTAATCTGTAAAATGTATTAAAAAATATTGTATACTTAAACTATGGTGTGCCTGAATAAAACAGAATCAAAATGAAATGAAACCTTAAAATATTGATCAATTTAAAGCCAAAAGACTAGGGTGCCTCTGTGGCTCAGATGGTTACGTATCTGCCTTGGACTCAGGTCATAATCCCAGGGTCCTGGGATCGAGTCCCACATTGGGCTCCTCGATTAACAGGAAGTCTGCTTCCCTCCCTGCCTTTCCCCCTGGCTTGTGCTCTCATTTGTTCTCTCTGTCTCAAATCAATCAATCCAAGAGACTAGCTGAAGAGTCTGGCTGAATCAGAGTATACTTACCCATACTACTTCTATAAATTTAAGCAACAGATATCTTCACATTTGATTGTTTCAATAATTTTCTATTATAGTCATACCTAATTTTGCTATGGTGCTATTATAGTCATATCTAATTTCTCAAGATGCATAACATTATTTTCCAGAATCTGAGGTAATGATGGAGTGAAAACCCATTTTAAGTAAAGTACACATTTTTTTGTAATTACTTATCATTTCATCACAATGGCAGGTGTAAAAAAAAAATCTGTCAGTTTAAGTAAAAGGTCCAGGGTGATCAAAAAAGGTTAACACTACTTGCAAAAAGAAACATCAATGCTCAGGGAAAAATGAAACATACTTGGGAAAATAGACAAAGAGAAATTCTTTCATCTGTCATCTCTAACGCACTGGAATTTTAGAAGAAGGCAATGCCTATTGTTTATATCATTTATTGAGATGAAAACTATGATGAATAATGAGTGAGTTCTTAATAATGAGGTGTCTGGGCAAGACTTCACTCTGGCTCCCTTTTATAATTTATCTAAGGGATATTTGGTTTCTTTGACTTTGCCCAGTAGAACATTGGGTAACAGGATGCTTCTACTCCAGTTTCCAGCTACCAAGTTTCCAGTATTCTGAGTAGTTTAGAAAACGAAATAATTTATGAAGCAAGATGAACATTTAGTTCAGAGAGCATAATCCCATCATGCTGCCAGACAGAGCTGGTGCCTGGGCCAGGGGATGAAGTGGCACAGTGTATCAGATGACAGGGATGAAAGGGCGGATCAGTTATTTTGTCACTCGGATCAAATGTTATTTCTACATGCAACAAACACATCTGGTAGAGCTAAAAATCAGTTCATTTTTGTTTTGTGGAAAATATGCCTAACACATTTACATACATTATTCATACTGTAACATTTTATTAAAGCAGCCTCTCTAGATAATAGTATATTTTAGTACCAAACTCAGATGGGAAAAGAAAAGAAAGTTGTGGTTAAATGACAATAACACTTCATCAAATGGGCAATGTCTCATGAAACACATAGTAAAAACAGCAACCTCTCTTTGGTGAGAGCCAGAGTCCTTTTGGAAAGCTTTGGGAAGAGCCTTCTTCCCACTCTGCATTTCCCTCCTACCTGATCAAACTGTGCCATCATTTTACTCTTGGCTCTGACATGAGAGCCTTTAGAATACACATGGACTCTGGTGAATGAGAAGACAAGTTCCCATTGCAACATTTGTAATGTTTTGCTTCTCTGCATACCCCCTTCCAATACTCTACCTGGCTCTTTTATCCTTTCTAACTCTGAAAACATCATGCTCATTTTTATGCTAATTTAAAAAAATTTTTATTTATTTGACAGAGAGAGATCACAAGTAGGCAGAGAGGCAGGTAGAGAGAGAGGAGGAAGCAGGCTCCCCGCTGAGCAGAGAGCCCGATGCGGGGCTCGATCCCAGGACCCTGAG
Organism: Taxidea taxus jeffersonii; assembly: GCA_003697995.1. Lineage (NCBI taxonomy): Eukaryota > Metazoa > Chordata > Mammalia > Carnivora > Mustelidae > Taxidea > Taxidea taxus. The sequence goes on from ML108459.1 coordinate 43,598, forward strand.
ATCATGACCTGAGCCGAAGGCAGAGGCTTAACCCACTGAGCCACCCAGGTGCCCCAATGCTAATTTTTACTTGGTTTATTTATCCATAGATTTATTCATTTATTTATTTACTTGCTTACTTACTTTTTAATCTAGAGCTCTGAGTCCCTCATCCCAACTCTGTACTTTGGGCTTCACTCAAAAGACAAAAACAAAAACAAAAACAAAACCTATATGCCAAAACAACAGAATTGATTTGGAACAAAAATAAAGTCCATCTGACATTATCACAGAACTCCAAACATGGAGATACATAATACGCAGAGAAAGAAAGGAGATTTGTGAAACAATTTAAATATGCCGTCAACACAATTATACATAAGTATGCTTCCTTCTGTTTTTCTATCTAAAATGCTCTCTACCTACTTATTTTTTATCTGAACAGATTCTATCTATTCTATATATTCGCCTCTCTCCTCAACAATAACATTGTTATTGTTATTGCCGCCCACCCCTGATACTCTCCCCTCAAATCTTGAAGTTCCTCAAACCCAACTCCCCTTTATTTTCAAAAATATTATCTAACTGCCTTTTGTGTAAGAGAGAGAGGGAGAAAGAGAAATGGATTGATTCAAGGAAGGAAGAAAAAAGAAGAAAGAAGGGAAAAAAAACAAAGAAAGAGAGAGAGAGGGAAAGAGAGAGAGAAAGAAAAAGAGAGAAAGAGGAAGAGAAAGAAAAAGAGGGAAAAAAAGAGAGAGAGAAAGAAAGAAACTGTCAAAAAGTGAGCCAAAAGAAAGAAAGAAGAAAACCAGGGGCCTTAGTCACCGATAAGCTAAATGAAAAGTAACAGTCCCTCCTGACCAGCTTCCTAGCCTGTGTAAGTAGATCGTATTCCTGTCATCCAAATAACTTGCCTGCTTACTTACAACAGCCATTCTCTTCCTGTCTATTTTGTTCTCCTTATTCACTGGTTTTTTTAATCTACTTATTTTACTTGCCAAGCCCTTTAATCTCTGAAAAGCTGCTTTTCAAAATATTCATACAAAAGAAATGTGCATTTTGGTCTGTATTAGTCATTATTTTTATTCATTAGCATTTACTTTTCTTCCAGGAAAAAAAAATAAATCTCTTTCTAAGTGCTTGCTACCAATGTAAGAAAATCTGGAGAAGTCACATGCTGCTGTCCTGTTGGAAATGCAAGATTTTATGGTGACAAAAATGGATCCTGACATTCAGCTTCTTCCTTAAGGAAAGAAAAAAAAAAAAAAAAGTTCTGTCTTTGATTTCTTCAACCACATTGTATTTTGTATCTCTTGGCTTAAAGAGATAATGTACAGAAATATTTCATATGCCATTTAAATGGCACGAGGACTTACTTGGAAGCAGCTTAACAGATAATGCACAGACCTCAATGTCAAAGCCTCTCAACGCATACAAAAAAGTGTTTCTCCTAGACTGTAAAGGTTTACTTCTTTCTGGACATCATTACTTTCTTTGGTTCTGATACACTTTCCAGTGCAAATTATAAACACTATATAATACATAATACAGTGACATGTATGCTTTGTTTTGCAGTAGCTTTATTAATTCCGAACCAGGCTCTTTGTTTCAATAATTGAGGTAAAGTTATAACCTGAAGATGTTCTTTTGTACTGGATTAGAGCAGAGTTTCTCAACCTCATTACTCTTGACATTTTGGACTAGAAATTTCTTTGCTGTGGGGTGCTGTGTTGTGCAAAGTAGGATGTTCAGTGACATGACTGACCTCTCCCTACTAGATGCTGGTAGCACCCCTCCCCACCAAAACAATAAAAATGCCTCCAGATTGAAAAAGGAAGAAAAAAGTAGTTTTTAGCATTTTAATAAATCATTCCATCAAGAAAAAATTGCCTCTGGACACTGTCAAACATCCCCTGGGGCGGGGGCAGGTAAACATGAAACCCAATTGAGAATGATTGAACTATAAGGATTGTGAAAATTCTAGAAAGAGTTTTTGTACTACTTATTAAAGATATGTGCATGCACCATAACAACCAGAGTTGACTTAGATGGAGAGAAAGTTTAAGAATAAAGAGGCTGAAGCTTAGAGGCAAACGTCTGTTTTTATTAGTAGTATTTTATGTGAATTAAACCTAGTAATTTGCTATGTATGTTGCCTTTTGTCTTCATGAACTGAGCTTTTAGTAATTTTCAAAATATTAATTTTTAGGTGAAAATGATACAGAAAATCTGGGTTTATGTTCTTCAGAATTTAACAAAATTCATGTAAAATTATGAATAGATTATAATATCAAAGTGATATCAATAGAAATCATTTAAGATATCTAAACTGAAGAAACTGATGATTTAAAAGATGAAGTCTTATTTGTGGTAAAGAAAGCAGACTGATAGTCTTAGAAATTAGGAAAGCTAAGAGCTGAAGGAAAGTGCATATCTAAGGAAATTATTCACCAGTTTAACATCTCTTTAATAGTGAAAATATTATGTAAAAGCCTAACAATGAATCAGTACATTGTTCTTATGAAATAGAATGTTTAAAAGTAATTTATTTAGAAATTATTTGGAGAATTCAGCTGTGATTTAACTGACAATAATTCCAAAGATACTTTATTTTATAGGGTATACCCTGTGAAATTAGTGAATTGGTTATATGCTCCAGAATAAAGCCAGATAATTTAAAAATGATTTTCCTTATTCTTGTCCCACCAATTAATATAAACATATTAGTGTTTGGAATAATTTTTTGAGCCTTTTTTAAAAATTTCAAAGACACATTGTTTTTTTGTTTTACTTTGTTTAAAAATAGAGAAATAACAGAAATATGAATTTTTATTTGACAAAATAAATTGCAACAAATTCTTTCTATGCTGGCCTACCTAGCAGTGGTCTTTACTCAAAACCAAGACAAAGATGTTTAGAAACCAAACCATTCAGATCTTTGTTACTCTGGCCAATGCCTGGGGAATAGTTAAGATAGATGATATTGGAATAGTGCCCAGCATTAGTCGGAACTCTAATGGATTGTAAAGAAAAGGACAGAAATTATGGGCAAAGTGATTTAAACCAAGACACAGCAGGCGGTCTAGTCAAATGAAGTCACCATTAGCTTTTATCTTACCTTCACAGTAGTGTAATTGCTGCTTTCTTGGATATGGATTAAAATGCCATTCTCGCTTCTTGTTCTGAATTTTATTTCCAGACTGTTCACACCAAAAGGCTCCAACATGGCACCTCGTATGCTCTGTATTAACAAATATTCCCGCTTCTCATTTTGACTCATGTGGTAATCCAAGCGCCCTTTGCCTTCTAATGATAAGGCAGTGTCAGGAGTAATAGCTGAAAGCCAATGAGAAAGAGAAAAATGAATGTGTCCATTTGGCCTCTTAAATAGTTTTGAGAGGTGACAAAAAGTATAAGAAATTTCAGAATCAATATTCTCCAATTCTCCCCTTGGAATAAAAAATATTTCCACTTGTGAATTATTGTATAAGTTAATTTCAAATGCTTAAATCCAACTCAGAAACATTAATCATTTGGGAAATATTCATTAACATATTTGATATATGATATAAATCATGAATACCTACAGAGATTTCACCTGTTAAAAATATGGAGTTGAAAAATGTGTTCATAATAAGTTTTACTGTGCTTCCAAAATTCATAAATGAATATATGTTTTCATAGTTAAGTGATTTATTTTCTTAAGCTTCTAGCACATTATGAATTTGGACAAAGAAGTGCACAATCAAATATTTATATTTGTAGCAACTTTATTAGTAGTGATAATCATATGATCACATAGTATTTATCATTATATGTAATTGTCATGTATAATTATAATTTATCATAATGTGATAAAATGTTCATATTACTGAACTTTAGAAGTTTGTTATAGTAATGGTGAATGTAGCTAAGAAAGGACATAAAGCAAATGAATTCAAAAGGGTTACAGCATTGAACAGTATTCTTTATAAAGGTAAATTTTATAGTATGTGTAATATCTCAATTTAAAAAATGAACCTCAGGCATTTCTCAAGCCAATGACTTATTTAATATTTCAGATATAATTGGGTTCCTACTTATAAAATCCCTACTACTATAACAAATCATATGTGACAGCATACTTTTTTATGTTTTGATTTTATCCTAAAAATTAAATGTAACTATACCTTCTGCTAGTAAAATCTTTTTGGCTATATTATATCCTTAATGTGATCATGAATTTCTATTCACTGTCATATTTTAATAGAATCAAGACTTCTTAAGAACTGGTCAAATAACTGCAATGATTTAAGTAGTAATCACATAACTGAAAATAAAGTATAGTAACCACATATTTGAAAATAAAGCAAATTTTATAAAAGAAACCCCATTAGGGTTAGTTAGGGAGCTATACAGCTTAAAATTATAGAATGCCGGGGCGCCTGGGTGGCTCAGTGGATTAAGCCGCTGCCTTCGGCTCGGGTCATGATCTCAGGGTCCTGGGATTGAGCCCCACGTAGGACTCTCCGCTCTGCGGGGAGCCTGTTTCCTCCTCTCTCTCTGCCTGCCTCTCTGCCTACTTGTGATCTCTGTCTGTCAGATAAATAAATAAAATCTTTAAAAAAAATTATAGAATGCCATGTTCTAAAGATGGCTTGAATGCCACTAATGTCTTATGAAAAACAGTATTAGTGTTTAAAAGCAAATAACTACTAAAAAGTTTAAAAAGACTCAAAACCAAATCCAGTAACTGTAAATTAAAATGCAAGTATTGGAGTGTCTGGGTGGTTCAGTCAATTAAGTATCTGACTCTTTTTTTTTTTTTTTTTTTAAATTTGAGAGAAAGATCCTGAAACTCCAGGATTATAACCTGAGCCTAAGACAGACACTTAACCAGCTGAGCCACCCAGGCACCCAAGTGCCTGGCTCTTGATTTCTGCTCAAGTCATGACCTCAAGGTCATGAAATAGATCCCTGTATGGGCTCTGTGCTCACTGGGCAGTCTGTTTGAGATTCTTTCTCTCCCTCAGCCTCTGCTCCTCCATTCTCTCTCTCTCTCAAAATAAATGAATAAAATCTTTAAAAATGGAATAATAAAATAAAATGCAAGTATCACTCTTAATTATAATAGATTATACTGACATTTTATGACATCAGTGTTCAGTCATTTACTATTTATACTTTCTGCCACATACAAAATATTTATTGGATAATATCCCCTAAAGGCAGATAATATTAAGCCAAAACCTGGTATAGCCCTCAACCTTGTAAATTGTGTAACATTACTATAAATTAGGTTCACAAAATTAATAAAGTCATAAAATGGAAATTAAAAACAGTAAATAATTCTAGAACATCACTCTTCTTCAAGTTAAAAACTAAGTAGAAAATGTCACTACATTTTTACCAATTATTATCATTTAATATTTTCAGCATTTAGAATGAAAATAATTCTTTGAATGCAATTACATATTTAAGGGCATATATCTATACTTTTCATGACGATTATAATTTCCAGTGGAAGATAAAACAGCTTGCATACATTTCTCACAGTATTTCCCAGTTAGTCCTTCTTTGCAATGACACTGCTGCCATGACCAGTAGTCTGTACATGTGCCACCATGCTGGCAGGGGCTGTGAGTACAAGCACCTTCCAGTCTAGGACATCTAAAATGAAATCAAAATAAAGAAACATAAGGCACAAAATAAAGTATGTGGGATAGCATTTGTTAAAATTAGATGTAAACTTTTATTAACTTGCTGAGTTTCATGAACTCACTTCTTTGAAACTCAAGTTACAACTACATTTGGAGCATCTAATCAAACAAGGAGCTGTCCTGTAACACATTCTCTACCTCGTTCATAAAGGAGAAAATGAAACAAATGACATTTTACACAATACAGAAAAAGAGGTGAAAATCTCTTCTTTTAATTAATTTTCATTTGAGTTGGACATCTTTGGTTAATGTTACCTAAGGGGCCACTTACTTATTTGCTTACACATCCCCTCCCAGATAACTCATTCAACTGATACTTATTGACTGCTTACTATATGCCAATTATAAGCATACTATTCTAAGCATGGGATTAAAGTGACAAAAAAATCCATATATTCATGGAGTGGTTATTCTTGTGGAGGAAGCAGTCAAAAAACAAAATTAAACAAAAATTAGGTAAATGTGCAACATGTTAGAATGAAGAAAGTTCTATGGGAAAATTAACATAAAGAGTTTGGGGAGCTTTGGGGGGAGGGGCAGTGTTGCTGGATCCTCTAGATTCACCACATTCTTTGTAAAGACCTAAACAAACTGAGAGAAAAAAGCATATTTGGTAGAAGATCATTCCAAGCAGAGGAAACTTAAGTAAGAAAGCCTTGAAGAGAAACTGTACCTAGTATGTTTGAAGAACACTGAGGGGCCCAATATGGTTGAAGTAGAGTGAAAAAACAAACAAAAAAACAAAAAAAAACAAAAAAAAGGAGCATATATAAATATGGTAAGAAAATTAACAGAGAGGCTGTATCATGAAGGCCTTTAAGTTAGGCTTAGAATTTACATCTCTTTTTCAATGTCATTCTGGGTGCTGGTAGAATGGAAGTGAGGTATGTCAGGAAGGGAAGAGTCAAAGGTAAGCCTAAAATGTTTGGCTGAACAGGTGGGTGGATTGAGTTCAGTTTCTAAGATAGGGAAATCTGTGGAACAAGTATATTTGGAAGAAGTCAGGAAGGAAGGTTTGGAGCTCAGTTTTAAATTTCTGTCTGAGATATTTACTGGAAAGATAGGTGGGATATTGAGTAGGCAGTGGAATATCAGGGTCTAAAGTTCAGAGAGGCCAAGTTGAAGATAAATATTTAAGAGTCGCCAGTTTTAGAGACAGTACTTAAAACCAAAGACTACAACACATAATTTAAAGAATGAATATAGATATAAAAGATCAAGAAGATAAGGTCAAGCATATGAGACAAAGAATCAGAGTAGAAAACCAGGGGTACACCATGTGCTGGTGGACAAACTAATAAAGTATTGTTAGTGGGAGGGAGTAATGAATATCAAAGTTCAAATAAGATGAGAACTGACCATTGATTTTAGCAACGTAAAGTTTATTGATCACTTTGACAACGATAGAATAATTTTCCAAAAAGAGAAAAGATGGGGAGGAAATGGAATTAATAAAGGTTTTAAAAAAATAAAAAGGGAGAAATAACAGCATTGATTGAAGTAAGGAATGAAAACACTGATGAGACAGTTGAACGGTTGTGTTTAGAAGGTGTGGGGGTTGAACCCATTACATAAAAAGGATTGGTCTTTGTGGAAATAGGAGCAGTTCATTCATAATAATAGGATATAAAGTATACTTTGGGATGCATGTGTTCATAGGCAAATGTTGCAGGACAAGCCTTTGGGGGTTTTCTTTTGATTGCTTCAATTTTCTGAGCAACTTAGAAAGCAAATTCATTAGTTAGGAAAGATGATACAGGAGACCATGTTTGAAGTCTGTGAAAAGCGGAGCAGGATTGTCATTGAGAAAAGTGGGAAAACGTTTAAATTAGGGAATAGAATATGTCACCAGGCAAAATCATGGCCACAGAAGAGGTTAGTAATGATGAATTTAAAGGGACTGTGAACTTCTCAAGAGCAAGGATCTGCCTTTTCCTTGACCAAGTACCTACTTCATGATTTAGCGTTGCTACTCACAGGCTGGTAGATTTTAAGCAAGTTTTTAAAACTCTGAAGAACTCAGAAAATAATAATATCTATCTAATAAAATGGTTGTAAAGGTTAAAATAGAATACAGCAAAATACTAAGAATAGTATTAAGCACAGGGCTATTAAAATATCAATAAAATTGGAAACAAGTAAAGTGTATATTCATAATTAAAGTAGGGCACTTTCATATTATGGAAGAGCAGACAGTCATGAATGTGACAATAAGATAAGACTGTTGTCTCTATGTAATTAGGTTATATGATACTTCATATTTTTCTGAATTTTCCAATTTTCATTATGAATAATAATAATTTTTACAATAAATAATGTATTTTCACAGTTCCTAATTATTGCTGGGAACCTAACCAATAATTACATGGGAAAATCAAATGTCTTACAATTAATCAAATTATTGCTTGTTAAAGATGTATCAAGTTTTGAAAATATACATTTGTATATAAAGCTATTTAATATCAAATGGTTTTTTGCATACATTATCACTAACCTTTATATATTATTATGTTCCAGTTTCTTTCCTGTGAGATTTACTCTGCTAAGTCATTATAATCTTCCCAACAACCACTTAAGGTAATGTAAAGCATATACAAGCACCCGTGCATACATATATTCTCTCTTAGACTTCAGACAATAAGCGTTAACTTTCCAACTAAATATCACATTTATGCCAAACAAAATTTTGTAACTATAAATAAATATTTAAAATTCAAAACAATATAAAACAATTGATGCTTTTAGGGCTTTGGGCACAATAATTTCGTCTTTGGATGCTCAATTATGTAAATTTTTTTGCATTTTTTCTTTAAAATAGTAAGAAGTAAAATTGCCATACTGATCTAGGATGCCTTGTGCTGCCAAAGCTTGGCTGGGCTCCAGAGGCCTTCCGTTGACTGCAAATTCCATTATACACCCGACAAAATCATGGCTTTCCACATGTCCTCTCCTCTGAAGGATCGGTTCTAGCAATCTGATACCTCCAACTGTGACTCGATTTGGCTGAACATCAAGAGTCCTACATAAGAAAGCAAAGATAAGTATATTAGTTCCAACACGATAGATTTCAGTAGAATGTTTAGTTTTAAAAAGAGTGAACATAACTTTTTCTGGCATGTGTTATAGCGTGGTAAATTTGTATGGAAAATATTACCTATTGGTGCATATCTTCTGACAGATTTCTACAGGATTATTAGGTTTTCAAGGCATGAAAATAATAAAACTTATGGAAATGACATTTTCACTTAGTCAAATGGGATGTATAAAACAATGTTGAGTTAGCAAGAGGAAGCATATGATCAGAAAGAAGATACCGTGCAGTATAAATAGTGACAACTCTAATACTAATATTAGTTTATAGTTTTTCTTCACTACAAGATCATAATGATACCAATAAGTTAATTAATGCCATGGATGATGTGTTGATATTTATTTTTCTCTGTTGCTATTTCTATTCAAATCACTTATGTTTTAGATGGCATAATGCTGTGTTTCAGCTTGAGGCATCGTTGAAAAGTATCTGTGGATATTTGTCACATGCAACTTTCAGAGAAGGTATTTAAAATTAACTCAGTCCCTAGCCTAACCTTGCAGGACCCAGGTCACATGCAACGATTTCAGGAATCATCTCAAAGAGTATGGTCTATGTTACTCTTTCTTTCCTCCAGCTTTATCCCCATCTCTACCACTTCATTTCACACCATTTTTACATATTCTGTATACAAATTATTAACTTTTTATTTTACAACATGAAAATTCCTTTGAAGAGGATGAACTATTGCAAACTTTTGTAACACTCAGCATAATACAATTATCTTTAAATGTATGATTTCTTAAAAAAAAATACCTATCTCAGGGCTCAAACTCATGATCCTGAGATCAAGACTGGAGGTGAGACTGAGTCAGGCGCTCAAATGACTGAGTCACCCATGACCGTTGTATAATTTCCTTTTTAATGTCAATTATAATAAAGATCAAGCTAATAATTTTACTCACCAGTCATCTGAAACTGCCACATTACTGACAGTGCAATACCCTGGTTCTTGGTTCTCAGTACAAGAGTCCACGGTTAAGGAAGCTGCCTATAAAGTAGAAGAAAATATTCATCTTCAGTTCTACCATCCCTATTGTCCTTTTCAGCCAACATTACCTAGCACTTGTCTCTACATGGACATCATTTTGAAATTGTGATAACAATTAGTATATTATGAAATAATACAATTATAATATCAAATTTGGGACACATATTTCTTTTACACGTCTAAAATTATGAAATCTTTACATATAAGAGATGGAAACATACTTTGAAAAATCTTTTCCAGCCCCTTTGTTCCACAAATGAAAAACTATAAATGCCATTAATGTCTCTTACACTATCATACGGGAAACTATGGGACATAGAGGACAGCTTCTTGGGATACAATCTTAAGAAACTTGTTTAAGAAAAAAAAAAAAGAAAAAAGAAACTTGTTTAAGGTATTATCCAGCTATTCTAACAAATGAAAAGACATTAGATTTCTGATTTTTCAGAAGTCTTATTTCAATTATATTTTAGTCATATATACAAAAATATCTTCAAAGCATAGCATATGATTACAGCAATCTATGAAAATTGTTGTTCTTGTACTAAAGTTTGAGACAAAGTAAATAAGTCAGTTAGATGCCCCTTCCACTTACGGTAAGAGTATTTATTTATAAAAAGTATATTATAGGATATTTTTGCATTATCATCTATTATGATATAGTAGAAACTCCCCAATAATCTTTAAATTACAACTAACCATAACTGGTTTTGCATTCCAAGGGATACATATCCTTGAGACAGAAGTCTTCTGTTCATTAGAATATACGAATGCTGAATACTCTATTTGATCAGTAAATGGAGTCATCAAATCATGATCACAAGGTTCAGGAATGTGACAGAAGTCAGCGTTCTCTATATTGAGCAATGGTCACTAGAGATGGCTGTGGTCCGGTTTAAGACCAAGGTTGTTGCATATTCACATTATTCTGTGCTCTGCAACACTATAGTGATGCCCCTCCTTCGTTCACCAAACTGCAGTAAGATTCTGCAACTGACAAAACTTTGTAAAATTTAGTTGGTGAAATTATAAGGATGATATTCACAATGTGGTATTTCAGAACATAGCCAGTAAATCACAGGAGAATGCTTAACCCCAAATCCAGAAGTACAGAAAGACTAAGGGTTTCTCCCAAGGCAGACAGTAAAGGGTTCTACTTAAATGTACTTGAATGCCACAGAGCAGGGCTAATCCCACTTTGTCCGTTATAATAAAAACATAAATACTATGTAAGTATTAATTTATAAGAATGGTTTTCATTTGAGGTTAATTGTAATGAAAGCAAAGCAAATGTCTGAAACAGCCCAGGGAGGTTAAGCAAGTTGACTAACATTACACCTGACTTACATATGAAAGCATCAGGTTTTCTGCTTTCTTGAATTATTTCATATGGGAATGATTCATTTCCTTAACATCCGATGTTTAGATGTTTATCAATGGTGGGTTATATTTTTAGAGATTGTCCATAACAATTTATATTTGGATGGGAGACTTGTAAAAGTATATCTTAAATATCTTGCATTTCAAAAATAAAGAATGGGGTCAATTTATAGTTTTTGTGCATCAAATACTACTGAATAAAATATTCAAAAATACTTCTATCAGCTAATTATTAGAACCAACTATAAACTCCATATAATAAATTCTCATCAGCCCTGTAAATCTTTTTCTGGCCACCTACTCAAGGCAATTATAATAAATACTAACATTTTTAGGAAACATTTACTCTTCCAATTCTGTGTCAAGAATTTCATACCCTATTTAGTTGTCTTTCAATAGTTTCTTTTTTTTCCAGTGTTCTCTAATAATTGAGTGGCATACGATCCCAAAAGCGATATTGGGTTTTTGTGATACAACTTGTCTTGCTTAGGTTGAGTATTTGACTCAAGCACCATTCCCTTTATTTCTAAAACAAAATTGTTAACATATCTCTGTATACTATGCAAAGTGTCCCTCCATTCTAGATATCCCTAAAGCTATCACAAACTACTGAATAGCACATAGATATCTATGAATGTCTCAAGTAGAAAAAAAAAAAAAAAACAACCTTACATAATGGCATCATATTTTGGTCAATCTTAATAGTTAATATATTTTCCCATTTTGTAATTTTATTTTCCTTTTTAAAATATTTTATTTATTTATTTGACAGATAGAGATCATAAGTAGGCAGAGAGGCAGGCAGAGAGCGGGGAGGGGGGGGAAGCAGGCTCCCTGCCAAGCAGAGAGCCCAATGCGGGGCTCGATCCCAGGACCCTGAGATCATGACCTGAGCCAAAGGCAGAGGCTTAACCCACTGAGCCACCCAGGTGCCCCTTTCCCATTTTCAAAAAGCTTTATGATACAGTACAAAGAAAGAACACTGGAGGGGAAGTTTTATTTGAATAGCAACTTGTGCAATTTAATCTTCAGAGTTAAATGCACTTTCTGTTACAGTTGAATTTTTCTACCAGTACTGCTGTAAGTTGAGATGTTTCTATCCTGTCTATTCAATGATTCAAAGCTGAGAAGTTAATGATTTCACCAGTTTATAACAAAACCCCTTTGAACTGCGGAAAATGACAGATTCAAAATCCAGTAGGGGCCTTATTTTGGATGTTCTTTAAAAAGGAAGACATTTTTTTCCCTCTCACTGAAGAACTAATGACAAAGGTATTTTTTTTCCACATTTGGTATCCTTTAAAACTGGATGACTATGGCCACATAGTGCAAATGAACGGAAAGCATTTGTTCTCTATCCTTTTTGGCATGCACACAGTACCTCTTTCTTTGCTCTCCCTCCTGCTCCCAAAGGCTAGTTCGATAGAATTAAATCTTCATGAAATTTGAAGGGACCTGGGAGGTCATCAGATAAAATCATCTATTCTATATAAAAGTCTGTTGACAACATCTTAGCAAAATGGTTATCTCACATATGCTTGGAGAATCGGGGTGAGGTGCTACCTGCTATGCCCCATTAGGGTCCTGTCATTATTAGGAAATCATTACGGCTCATGGAAGACCTAACACACAACATACATATTAGACCTCACATTTGTTCTAATTCTGTCAGGTTCGATAATCCTGGGGTAAATTGATAATCAGGAGTTTTGGAATTTTCTAAATCTATATTCTCCTAGAGGTCCTTTTCTGAGCAAACTAGTTTGGTATTAGGCTGGTTTTAAAAATCTCAGGCAGAAATGAGCATACTGACTTAATACTAGTCTAAAAAAAGTATTATTTCCAAGTTTTGTTTGTTATACCCCTATTAGGATTCATTGAATCCAGTGTGACTTTTTAGGCACTACTCATAATTAAAACCTTATTGAGATTAAGTAAAACATTTTTTTTAACTCCAAAAGGCTGTATGAGTCAGTGTTGTTGGAAACTCAGGATGACTAATATTTATCAAACACTTATTTAATATCAAATACATAAAATTTTAGATATGATTTATATTAATCTTTGCATTAATATAAAAAGGTAAGGATATTATTCCCATCTATAAACCAAATTTTTATTTTCTGCTCAACCCCTTTTCAATAAACAAAGCCTCCTTGAATTACTATCAAATCAAGGCTCCAGATGAGTACTTTTCAAGTAGATTTTTAAAATAAATTATTTTTCATATATCACAGCTTTATATTGCAATTATTATTACTAAATTTTACTCTTGTTTTTATCTCATTTTCAGATTGTTAGGGGTAATTTTGTTAAGTAAACATTTTATAATATATTAAATGTTCATATAATATATAAAATGTTTATATAAATTAAATATATTAGAAAAAAGTTATAGTTACAGAACATTAACACCAAGTTCATAAGAAAAAAGATGACACATATTGAAAATGACTCCTGAATTTTCATTAATACTTTTATTGTTTTCTCACATATATTTCAATAGACTCATCCAACAACCTGGTAGAACCCTGAATGCAACACAGTGGATGTGGGGATATCCTTGGATGAATATCCAAACATCTAACCTTGATGGTGATGATACAATTATCTGGTCATCTTTAGACCCATCACTATTCTTTTCCTTTCCTTATATGAAAATATTTCTGTATTTAAAACATTGTTTAAATCTTCTTTCCTACTTTATATTAGAGGAGAGAAAAGCCATTGTATTTGATGTCATTAAAAAAGCCCCAAAATATATGGACTTAAAGTACTCCTAAAAACAAACAGAGAATTTTCTTTTGATAAAGACTGTTTATTATCTATATTTGTCAGAAAAAAATAATATAATAAGATTGCTCCAGTCTTATGTCTTTATGAAATTTGTAATTATAAAGGACTATTCTTTTAAAACTATGGATCACAGAAAAAATAACAAAAACATGGTAAAAAAAATATTTTCTACGTTCTTTCTGCAAGTTGCTTATATGTAGTCCAATAATATAGTGTTCCCAAAATTTAGTGCTAAAAATACTTATATCATTAGATAAATATATGATTCATTTGATCAGTTTCAGAACTACATAACTCATTATATTTTTTGTTTTTCAGGATTGCCACAAAGCTAAGAGATAAAACTATAGTCATTTAGATCCCAAGTGTCTCCATTTAAAAAATATTTCAGAGCATTTATTTTGTTCTTTTGGCTAATTTTTATTTTAACTCCTGACTTCATGCTTTTTAATTCTGTTTCTTTTGAAGGGTGAAATGTAAATTTAATTTTTTTAAATTTTTTAATAATTTTTAAAAAAGATTTTATTTATTTGACAGAGAGAGATCACAAGTAGGCAGAGAGGCAGGCAGAGAGAAAGGGAAGCAGGCTCCCTGCTGAGGAGAGAGCCTGGATGCAGGACTCAGTCCCAGGACCCTGGGATCATGACCTGAGCCAACTGCAGAGGCTTAATGTAAATTTTAAAGAGCAGTTATAATTTAAAAGCTTGATATAAAATCCAGGAATATTTTAAAACAGTTTTGTTAGCATTTACTTTTTCAAAAACCCTTGATTATTGTTGAAAACAGGGAGAATCCATGAAGAGATAGTTGGGAAGGTAAATAAATGAATACATAAATAAATAAGTCTTTCCAATCTATTGTTCTATATCAAATGTTTTCAAACACTAATAGGGAAAATACATCATGCATTTTCCTTTATGAAAATACTTGTTTAATGAACATAAATACTAAGTAAATATGTACCATCTTATTGTAATATGAGAGCCATATAATTAAATAGCATATAATATGGAAATCTTTAATATTACTGAGTTTATAGTTCTGAAAAATACCTTAGATAGTCAGCAAACAAAATTTCATTTTCATACCATATCATAGACCTCACAGATGACAGCATGTTGAAGTCCTGGTACAATAAGGAATTCTAACTACTATATTGGAATATGTGTTAGCATCATCTTTTGCAATAATTTATTTGTAGAAAACCTTTTTCATTTGCTTTTAAGTTGTTTCTTCAGTTAGAGCTGGGATACTTAGAAAAGTAGCCTTTTTAAGTACAATTCTGACGTGGTCTTAAACATATATAGGAAATGTATAAAATGAAATGTTTATACACTAAGATGTTTTCTTTATTTTTCTACCTTCTGTTGCTTTTGAGACAAGTTGTTTTTTTTGTGACAAATAGTTATCATGAGCAAAAGCAAGACATTACCTCTTTGCTGCTATAGTTCATAACAAAACTGGTCAAATCTGCACCTCAATTCATGCTTTAACTTGAAGGTTTGATTGACCGGACGTATGACAATTAAACAAGTTTTAATAGAGAATGAAATGTCTTACCATTCCTGCTCTCCGGGCGATCACAGTGTGAAAATGTCCATCTGACACCTTCTTCATGGTGGTGAGTTTATATGTACCACTGCCTAGATTGTAAGAGAATCTTAATCTTTCTTCAGCAATTTCAAGGGCCAAAAACTCAGCCCGGTCCCCTGTCTGGTTGTCATAGTTGTAAAGCAATAAAGCATGACTTTTAATAGTTGCAAATTTGACATATATATAGTTGTTATTGGGGTCCAAGCTGGGAAATTCCATGTATGATAACTCCTCAAATCCGTAGCTATTCAACTCACAGTGTTTTCCAAAGACACCTGTAGATGGGAGAATTGATAAATTGACACATGAAATTCCAGTGAAATGTTAGTAAATGACTTTGATTAGGATAATTTGAAGTTACAAAAATGAATCATGGTTTTAACAACCTTTTTTTATATTACGCCCCCCCCCAAAAACGATCTAAATTAAATTGAAATAGAACAAATTAATGATCTTTAAAGCATACAGGAGGTGAGAACTGCTGTATTTGTTTTTCTTTGGCCAACTAGGAAACATATCTAAGTAGGTCCGATATGTAAAAATTAGAATTAGTGGAATGGATTGTCTGAAGAGATGTCTTTCCTGGAAACCTTTCAAAATCAGTTTGTCAAACTTTTCAAAATTTTAATATGCTGCAATTTTTAACTGATACTTCCTTTATAATATATAATTCTCAAAAACAATTTCAATTCGATTAAGGATAGTAAATTTTGTTTTGACCTTAAAAAATATTAGTCCCTGTCTTTGTGGTATTTTCAAGAGCTGCAAGATCAGGGAAGGGAATCACTGCTGTTAGAGAAGGAAATAACTGTCTCAATTTTTTATCTCTTTCTTGTTTTATACCTTCTTTGGGTATGATTTACAACAGGCTACTTTAAAATAGCTTTCTGCTCTTTTCTGAAATCCAGCATTCCCACTTATTTGGGCTGGTTCCTTTTTTACTTGAAAAATGAATTTTATTGATGTTATAGTGCTACGCCAAAATTCTTTTCCCACAAATATTAGTCGACTGTAGCAAATGATTGGAAAATTAACTCATGCCAATACAGTATGATTCTTATTAACTCGCAAAGGTTCCATTCCTTAATTTTGGCTGTACATCTCTCATAAATGTGTTAAATTTAGAGTCAGGGAATTGTTCAGCTAGAAGAAACTAATACCATTATTTTACAGAATATTTAAAACTTGCCTGAGGTCACAGAAGTATAGGAGACAGAGCCAAAATTTGAGGCCAGATCTACTGACTGTGTAGCTGTTTTGACTGCACTACATCTCATATCAGAATATTCTATAATTAAAGAGGCCTAGAAGCTGCTATAAAAGCTTATATTGTTTATATTTTCCTGCTTTGTTAAGGCTGAGATAATATTCATTATAAATGTGTAGGAAATATGCATATTATTTATGTTTAAACATTAACTGAAGTTAAAAAGCAAAGAAATTGTAGAAATTATATATATTATATATATAATGTCATAAATTTATTTATATAGTATATCATAAATATATATTATATATCATATAGTATTACATTTCTAATTTATATTATGTATAAAATATATACAACAAAATATAAAAGTTTATTTATATTAAATACACATTTGCTATATCATATATACCTTACTTATATAAACAGAAAGAGTAACCAAAGTTAAAAAAAAAGCAAAGATAAACTATACAAAGAAATAGATTATTGAGGGAAAAAAATTTATACTATGTGTTATCTCAGGCCTCTCCTGATTAAGTTTTAATAAAAATATGAACACGGGCTTAAAAATCAAATATAGGGATATCTGGATGGCCCTGTAGGTTAAACATCTGACTCTTGGTTCCAGCTCAGGTGGTGATCTCTGCGTCATGAGCCAGAGCCCACGACTGGGTTCTGTGCTGAGTGCAGAGTCTGCTGAAGTTTCTTTCTCCCTCTCCCCCTACCCCACTCTGGCTCATTCTCGCTCTCTCTTTCTCATAAATAAATAAATCCTTTAAAAAATTGAATATAGGACCCTTGGGTGGCTCATTCAGTTAAATATCTCCCTTCAGCTCAGGTCATGATCTTAGGGTCCTGGGATGGAGCCCCGCATTAGGCTCTCTGCTCAGAGGGAAGTCTGCTTCTCCTTCTGCCCCTTCCCCTGCTTGTGCTCTCTCTCAAATAAATAAATAAAATCTTTAAATAAAAAAATTGAATATAAACACATGTAGAAAGAATACAGATCCAGGCAAGATGTCCTCTATTTTTATTCATATTGATTCTTGATACAAATTGATTCAGATATTTCAAACATGAAAGTATTTGTTTATGGAATATTTTTCTTCTTAAAGAGTTTTGTTATTATTTCTAGAGAAAGGCAGATTTTTGTTTTTGAAATAAAATAAAAACTAAGGAAGATTTTAAAATAGCCCTTCAAATGAAATGCCAGGAAATAAAACTACATAAAGATCAAGAGAAATGGAGGAGGAGTCAGGATTGCGGAGAAGTAGCAGGCTGAGACGACATCAGACAGCAGGAGCTCAGCTAGATAGCCTATCAAACCATTCCGAACACCTACGAATCCAACAGGAGATCGAAGAGAAGAAGAACAACAATTCTAGAAACAGAAAATCGACCACTTTCTAAAAGGTAGGACCAGCGGAGAAGTGAATCCTACGCGAGGGGAAGATAGACGCCGGGGGGAGGGGCCGACTCCCGGAAAGCAGCGGAACAACAGAGCACAAAATCAGGACTTTTAAAAGTCTGCTCCACGGAGGGACATCGCTCCAGAGGCTTAACTGGGGTGAAGACCTCTCGGGGACAGCATGGACTCAGGTCCCGCGGGGTCACAGAAGGATCGGGGGTTTCTGAGTGTCACAGACCTTACAGGTATTACAGTGGGGAAGCTAGCTGCAGACACAGAGTCGAGGAGAGCTCTCAACTTGGGGTTATCTAGAGCTGTGGTCTGTGACACGGGCTGGTGCTCTGTGTGAGGGGTCCCCACAAGATCCAGGGAGACTCCGACCTGGGAGAGCTCAGGGATCTACTGGGTTTGGAGACTCCAGGTGGGTCCCTGCCAGAGACAGAGAAGCTTTGTCACAGGCTGGGTGATCTCGGAGCACAGCCAGAAGCCAGTGAGATGGGACTGATTACGCACGATTTTCTCCAAGAGCGGCTGGAGGCTGGAGAGACGGGAGTGATTAAACGTTTTTCTCTGAAGGTGCAGGGAAGACTGGGGCCCCTAGCTCTCGGCTCCTCTGAGCCGGAGATTGGGAGACCGCCATTTTCATTCCCGTCCTCCAGAACTCTACAGAAAGCATTCAGGGAACAAAAGCTCCCGAAAGCGAACCTGAGAGGATTACTTAGCCAGGCCCCTGGTAAGGGCGGCGCAATTCTGCCTGGGGCAGAGACACTTGAAAATCACTACAACAGGCCCCTCCCCCAGAAGATCAACAAGAAATCCAGCCAAGACCAAGTTCACTTAACAAGGAGAATAGCGGATTCTTATCTGGACAAAATGACAAGGCGGAAAAACTCACCACAAAAAAAAAGAACAGGAGGAAGTACCGAAGGCTAGGGACCTAATCAATACAGACATTGGTAATATGTAAGATCTGGAATTCAGGACGATGATTCTCAAGGTTCTAGCCGGGCTCGAAAAAGGCATGGAAGATATTAGAGAAACCCTGTCGGGAGAAAGAAAAGCCCTTTCTGGAGAAATAAAAGAACTAAAATCTAATCAAGTTGATATAAAAAAGCTATGAGGTGCAATAAAAAAATGGAGGCTCTTACTGCTAGGATAAATGAGGCAGAAGAAAGAATTAGTGATTTAGAAGACCAAATGACAGAGAATAAAGAAGCTGAGCAAAAGAGAGACAAACAACTACTGGATCACGAGGGGAGAAGTCGAGAGATAAGTGATACCATAAGACGAAACAACATTAGAATAATTGGGATTCCAGAAGATGAAAGAGAGAGAGGAGCAGAAGGTATATTGGAGAGAATTATTATAGAGAATTTCCCTAATATAGCAAGGGGAACAAGCATCAAAATTCAGGAGGTGCAGACAAGCCCCCTCAAAATCATTTGGAATAGGTCCACACCCCGTCATCTAATACTAAAATTTACAAGTTTTAGCGACAAAGAGAAAATCCTGAAAGCAGCACGGGACAAGAGGTCTGTAACATACAATGGTAAAATTATTAGATTGGCAGCAGACTTATCCACAGAGAACTGGCAGGCCAGAAAGAACTGGCATGATATATTCAGAGCACTAAACGAGAAAAACATGCAGCCAAGAATACTTTATCCAGCTAGGTTATCATTGAAAATAGAAGGAGAGATAAAAAGCTTCCAGGAAAAACAAAAACTGAAAGAATTTGTAAACACCAAACCAGCTCTACAGGAAATACTGAAAGGGGTCCTCTAAGCAAAGAGAGACCTTAAAAGTATTATCAGAAAGGAACAGAGACAATATACAGTAACAATCACCTTACAGGTAATACAATGGCACTAAATTCATATCTCTCAATAGTTACCCTGAACGTAAATGGGCTAAATGCCCCAATCAAAAGACACAGGGTTTCAGAATGGATAAAAAAACAAAACCCATCCATATGCTGCCTACGAGAAACTCATTTTAGACCTGAAGACACCTCCAGATTGAAAGTGAGGGGGTGGAAAACCATTTACCATGCTAATGGACCATCAGAAGAAAGCTGGGGTGGCAATCCTTATCAGATCAATTAGATTTTAAGCCAAAGACTATAGTAAGAGATGAGGAAGGACACTATATCATACTCAAAGGGTCTGTCCAACAAGAAGATCTAACAAATTTAAATATCTCTGCCCCTAACATGGGAGCAGGAAACTACATAAACCGATTAATAACAAAATCAAAGAAACACATTGACAAGAATACAATAATAGTAGGAGACTTTAACACACCCCTCACTGAAATGGACAGATCATCCAAACAAAAGAACCACAAGGAAATAAGGGTCTAAAATGACACACTGGAGCAGATGGACATCACAGATATATTCAGAACATTCCATCCCAAAGCAACAGAACACACATTCTTCTCTAGTGCCCATGGGACATTCTCCAGAATAGATCACATCCTGGGTCATAAATCAGGTCTCAACTGGTATCAAAAGTTTGGGATCATTCCCTGCATATTTTCAGACCACAATGCTCTGAAGCTAGAACTCAATCACAAGAGGAAATGTGGAAAGAGCACAAATACATGGAGACTCAACAGCATCCTTCTAAAGAATGAATGGGTCAACCAGGAAATTAAAGAAGAATTGAAAAAAACCATGGAAACAAATGACAATGAAAACACAATGGTCCAAAATCTATGGGACACAGCAAAGGCAGTCCTGAGAGGAAAATATATAGCGATACAAGCCTATCTCAAGAAACAGGAAAGGTCTCAAATACACAACCTAACCCTACCCCTAAAGGAGCTCGAGAAAGAACAACAAAGAAAGCCTAAACGCAGCAGGAGAAGAGAAATAATAAAGATCAAAGCAGAAATCAATGAAATAGAAACCAAAAAAAAGAAAAAAAACAATAGAAGAAATCAATGAAACTAGGAGCTGGTTCTTTGAAAGAGTTAATAAGATTGATAAACCCCTGGGCAGACTTATCCAAAAGAAAAGAGAAAGGACCCAAATAAATAAAATGATGAATGAAAAAGGAGAGATCACAACCAACACCAAAGAAATACAAACAATCATAAGAACATATTATGAGCAACTCTATGCCAACAAATTCGACAATCTGGAAGAAATGGATGCTTTCCTAGAGACATATCAACTGCCAA
>ML108460.1:0-11098 GCA_003697995.1 Taxidea taxus jeffersonii
AAAATACCTCCCTTTTGTCCCTGGGGGAATCAGGCAAGAGTGCTGGGTAGATCCGAAGAAATTCACCATGACCACAGTAAAAAATAAATCTAAAATGCCTTCATGGAGAATTCCATGAGCTGAAAGCTGCACAATATTTTCCTTTTGCCCTGACATCCCTGTGCCAAGTCCTATCTTTCTTCCCTGCCCTTTTTCCAAGTTTCTTTCAGATCAGGTAGTTTTGAATGATAATTCCCCAAATATGCTGGCTTGCAACTTTCTGGGCTGAACCTGATTTTATTATTGCTTGCACTCAAAGCCAACCTCTCTCGATTCTCTACTGGGCCTTGGGTCCCTAGGTTGCTTATAGCATTTATCCAACGTAACTCTGGATTTGTGGCTGGTAACCACCAGGCATTTTAATCATGTAAGTAGACAAACTGTTCCAGGCAAAACCGCAAGGATACCCAGAATTCTGAGAAACCATTCCAAATGCCTATGTCTTTTTCCAAAGGCTGTGGATTATTAAGGCAAACAGGTCAGATGCTAAACTCAAGTGTAGGACGATTAAAAAAAAAAAAAAAAAGACCCTCACAATGTCCCTTCATCCCAGCAGCTTCTGTGACTCCAAAACCACATCCCACTTCACTCACTGTCAAAAGACATTTAGTCCCACTTCAGCCCTGCACCCTGTTAATTACAGCATTTAAGGACTGAAAACTGAGGTGGAAATGGAGACCCAAAGCACTGTAATGAAAATGCAGTCAAAGCAGGGCCTTGTCAGATAAACATTTGGACCCAGGGGCAAAAGACAACACAGCTGAGCACAACCCTTCCTCTTCTGAAACTCAGTCAATTCAACATTTCAAATTTCTAGGAATTTGTCCTTCACAGAAACGTGAGCAGATGTGCTGGAAAACAACACACAGAAGTATGCTCATCACCAGCACTGCTTGTAACAGAAAATAACCAGAAATGACCTAAAGGTCCAGGGGCGCCTGGGTGGCTCAGTCAGTTAAGTGTCTGCCTTCAGCTTCGGTCATAATCCCAGGGTCCTGGGATCGAGCCCCATGTCGGGCTCAGCATGTCTGCTTGTCCCTCTCTTTGCCCCCAACTCATGCTCTCTTTCTCTCTCAAGTAACTAAAATCTTAGAAAGGAAGAAAGGAAGGACCTAAAGATCCATCAACAGGAAAGTAGAATCAACCTAAAGTCCACGCACATAGAAGAATATTAGGCACATAAAGTAGCTCCATCTCTGTGAGAATATTCTTTAAGGACAGGGATTTTCTTCTGTTTTGATCACCACTGTAAACTCAGTCCCCAAAACAGAACCTGGCACAAAGCAAGTGCCCCGTAAATATTTGTTGAGTAAATATATTGCTAAATGAGCAAAGCTAGTAGCAAAATATTAGACATATGATCTGTTTTGTATAAAATGAAACTAGAGTGATATTAGAACATACATGGAAAGGGCTGATTGATTGCTACAGCGGGTTGCCTGATACACAGGAGTTCATTACAGGGTATTCTCTTTACCTTGGGACACACTTGAAAATTTCTGTAATAAATATTTTATAAGGACCCTCCAAAATTGTAATATTATGCACCAAACTGGTAACAGTGGTTATCACAGACAGAGGAGATTTTTTTTTTTAAGATTTATTTATTTCATAGGCAGAGATTACAAGTAGTCAGAGAGGCAGGCAGAGAGAGAGGGGGGAAGCAGGCTCCCTGCTGAGCAGAGAGCCTGATGCGGGCCTGGATCCCAGGACCCTGAGATCATGACCTGAGCCGAAGGCAGAGGCTTAACCCACTGAGCCACCCAGGTACCCCACAGACAGAGGAGATTTTGAGGGATAGTCTCTCATTATGACTTTTTTTAAACTTTGTGTCCTGAGTATAATTAGGAAGAAAAAAAAATTTTTTTAGATTTATTTATTTATTTATTTGACACAGAGAGAGAGAGATCACAAGTAGGCAGAGAGGCAGGCAGAGAGAGGAGGAAGCAGGCTCCCCGCTGAGCAGAGAGCCCGATGTGGGGCTCGATCCCAGGACCCTGAGATCATGACCTGAGCCGAAGGCAGAGGCTTAACCCACTGAGCCACCCAGGGGCCCCAGGAAGAAAAAATTCTTAAAGTTAGAATTCACCTGTAAGTACTACAGTTGTGAACACACAGAAGCTTTTGCCTACAGTAAATGTCGCTGAAGGCACATAGGATCGCAGCTTCTGTCAAATCAAAGAACAGTCCAATTTCAACAGTTATTAACACTTTGCTTGTTTAATATCAGTTTAGTTTTCACGCAAATTCTATAATACAATGCTCAAGGTTTTCCCACTTGGTTAGCTTGGCGATACAGTCAATTGACCAATATTTACTGAACTTCTATGCTATGCCAGACACTGTTTGAAGCACTGGGAATTAAGAAACAAAAAATCTCTTCCCTGGCTCCCAGATCCAAGTTCCCTGCTCCCCACCCTCCTTCGGCTCAAGGCTGGGACACCTCTTCAGGCCTATACTTTCTGTCTGGTTGTCCCCGACAGACCCCAAAGAAAATCTCCATCTCTATGACAAGATGCAAGAAACTCCTGCAGTAGCAGCTGTTGGGCCCTTTTTCCCATGTGAAAGTGAAGCTTACATTCCAAAGCAACCCCCAAAAGGGGGGGGAAAAAAAAAACCCACACACACAACCAGCCATACTAATGTAATTACCCTTTTATAATCATGGCCTCTCAGCCTTACTCCCCAGGAAGCCTCTTCAAAAATACAAAACAATTCCTTGCAAGAGAATTCTATTAGAAAAACCTACATTTCACTAAGCCTAAGTCCCCAGATTACTGAAGGAATTTAGAAGATCCACTACTTTAAAGTAACCAGAGGGGAGGGGCGCCTGGGTGGCTGAGTTGATTAAACATCCGGACTCTGGATTTCGGCTCAGGTCACGATCTCCAGGTCATGGGATCGAGCCCCCTATTGGGCTCCTTGCTCAGTGGGGAGTTTGCTTGTGATTCTCTCTGCATCTTCTTGTGCTCAAGCTCTCTCTAAATAAATAAATAAAAATTTTTAAAGAGTAAAAATTAAAAATAAAATAACCAGGGGGCCGACTCCAGACTGATGAAGGTGCCTGTAGATGGCTTGATAAATTAGTCTGTCTCCCTATTTACCCTCCCCTATCACTCCCTACTTAAAAATGTAAATATTTGGGCACCTGGGTGGCTCAGTGGGTTAAGCCTCTGCCTTCAGCTCAGGCCATGAGCCCAGGGTCCTGGGATCGAGCCCCACATCGGGCTCTCTGCTCAGCAGGGAGCCTGCCCCCACCCCACCCCGGTCTGTCTACATATGATCTCTCTCTGTCAAATAAATAAATAAAATCTTTTAAAAAAATTTTAATATTCAAGAAAATAAGGTGGGAGTTTATTCAAACAGATATGGAATAAAGTAAAGGACACGAATATATTTTAAAATTAAAGACACAACATATTAGATATATGTTGAGGTTGACGACTACCATTATTGGGTTAACATTTATTATCTCTTATATGTCAGGCAATGTAAGCCTGGTCTCTGCCCTAATTCATTCAATCCCCGCACAACCTTCTTAAATATTATTTTCCCCATCTTGCAGGTAAGGACACAGAAGAGACAAGGTACAGGTAAATCCCAAAGGTCATTGTGGTGGCCATATGATGATTTCAGCTACTCAAAACTCCCAGCTCCTTTGGATACTTGCACATTCCCCCATTCCATGAGACCCAGGTGATCAGGGTGCCCTTAACCCCTGGGTACCCAGAGGAGGCCCATCACACTTCTCATCCTGGCCCAGTGCCTGCTCAAGGGGTAGGCAGATGATCCAGAGCAGACCTAATTAGAGAAACGGTGCACAGGGTGTGGTAGCCAGTCTCCCAAAGATATTGCCCAATGAATCACATGCCGCCTAGAATTCACCTGTGTAGTTCTGGGGCACATGGAATCTAGGCGGCCCTATGACTCACTTCAAACAACAGAATGCAGCCAAAGAGATCCTCTGTCCCTTCCATGCTTCAGCCCTAAGAAGTCCTGGCAGCTTCCACTTTAGTGCTTTTGGAAATACTGAGCTGTCACGTAAGATGTCAACATCTCTGCTAAAGGGGTCATGTAGATCAGAGGTCAGCAAGTTTTTGCTTGAAGGGCCAGATAGTAAATATTTTAGGCTTTGTAGGCCATGCAGTCACAGATATCACGACTCCAAGGCCCCATCATGAGAAAGTGGCCACGGAAAGTACATAAACAAATGGGCATGGCTAACATGGTCCATTAAGACTTTGTTTACATGGCTGCCTGGGTGGCTCTGTGGGCTAAAGCCTCAGCCTTCAGCTCAGGTCATGATCCCAGGGTCCTGGGATCAAGCCCCGCATTGTGCTCTCTGCTCAGCGGGGAGCCTGCTTCTCTCTGCCTGCCTCTTTGCCTACTTGTGATCTCTGTCTGTCAAATAAATTAAAAAAAAAAAAAGAATAAAAAAACTTTGTTTACAGAACAGGTATCCCAGGCTGTTGTTGGCTGACCCTTGATGGAGAGGCCACATGGAAAAGCCATGTGGAGGGCAGGAGGCCCTGAGACTTCACAGAGATAGGGAGAGGCCCAGTCATCCCAAAGCCCCAGCTGAGTCCAGTCTTCCAGGCAACCTGCCAGACACAGAGCGGCAATCTTGGACTTTCTAGACCAGGAGAGTCTCAGGTGCCTGCAATCTTAGCCAGAGTCACATGGAGAGGAAAAAAACCTCAGCTGAGCCCCCTCAACCCACAGATTCATGAGAGGTAATACAGTGATTACTGTTTGAGGCCACTATAGTTCCGGGGGCTTGGTTACACATTAAGTTCATATAAGGGAGGGTTTCTCACACTTGGCATTACTGAAATTTGGGGCCAGATATTTCTATGCGGTGGTGCCTATTCTGTCATTGCAGGAAGGGTTAGCATTATCTCTGGCTTCACCCATTAGATGCCAGGAGCACCCTTCCCCTTCCCCCAAGCTGTGATAACCAAAAATATCTCCAGATGTTGCCAAGAGTCCAGAGGGGAGCAAAATCACCACTGGTTGAAAAACACTGATGTAAGGTAATCAAATACAAAACTGGGACACAGATACTAGCAGCTAACTGCACCCCCCACCCCGCCCTGTGAGGGCAGAGCCAACCTATGCCTTTCACAGGCCCTAGGCATAGCCCCTTCCTCCAGTTTAAAAAAAAAAAAAATCAAGGGGCACCTGGGTGGCTCAGTCAGGTAAGCATCTGACTCTTGATCTCAGCTCAGGTCTTAATCTCAGGGTTATGAGTTCAAGCCCTAGGTTGGGCTCCATGCTAGGTATGGAGCCTACTTAAGGAAAAGAAAAAATTACTTAAAAAAAAAAAGTCAAAAATTATATGATGACACTGACATAAAAATGCATGTAACCCCTAAATCATTATACATTACTATAATTATATTTTTATCTCAAAATAAAATTAAACTAATGAAAAGAAGTTCAATTTATTAAAATTAAATACTGTGGGTCCTAAGCACTGTTTGTTATGTCAGCTAGATTATCAGCTCTGAGCGGGTATCGGGATGGAACCAGAGAACATCATTTAAGACTCTGGATCCAGCAATACAGAAAGCTTAACCCAACCCTGGATTTCTCAGTTTTACTGAGCCGTAAGTTCACTTTTTG
The DNA here is from genome assembly GCA_003697995.1 of Taxidea taxus jeffersonii. Taxonomy (NCBI): domain Eukaryota; kingdom Metazoa; phylum Chordata; class Mammalia; order Carnivora; family Mustelidae; genus Taxidea; species Taxidea taxus. The sequence goes on from ML108460.1 coordinate 5,665, forward strand.
GCCTAAGCTAGGGTTGAGTTTCTGTCACCTGCAACCAGGAGACCTGACTTACCTGGCTCCCAACTGCAGCAGGTGGGAACTGACCTTGAAACTGGGTCTGTCTTCCTCCCAGCAGACCACCAACCACTAACTCATTCAGCCTCTGGCATCTTTGCAGTTTTCTCTAGCAGAACAGTTTTCAAGAAAAAGTTCTCCACACTTACACTTCTGGACAAAGTTGCTCACGTGCTTGATCTTCATCAGAGCAGGCTGACTGCATTCTCCGAAGAGAACGAAGAGGGCATCTAATATCCCTTCTCGGGAAAGCGGAGACATCTGCTGTTGAGTCAGAAAGGGTGGTTTCCCCTAAAAACAGCAAACAGCAGATGGAGACACTGTCAATAATGAAAAGCTTTGATCAATAACATCCACGCAGAGTAAATTACAAGCCACCAACTCTAACTGCTCACGACACATGCTAACAGCACAATTCTGGGGCTTCATTCTTTAAAGCGACATCAATTGAGAGTCATTATGTTATCACTCTTAAGATTCCATTACTGTGGGTTCCTTCCACCAGCACCTGGGGAGGAAACTTCACAAGCATGCCATTAATAAGAAAAGGCCCTTTTTTCTTTCCTTTTCTTTTTATTTTTTTTTTCTTTTTTTCAATTTTTGAGAGGGAGAGAGAGAGAGAGAGAGAGAATGAGCCAGGGTTGGGGGGAAGGGAGGGAGGGTCAGAAGCAGAAGCAGACTCCCCGATGAGCAAGAACCGTGCCCCCGCCCCACAATGTGGGACTAGATCCCAGGACCCTGGGATCATGACGTGAGCCAAAGGCAGACACTTAACTGACTGAGCCATCCAGGTGCCCAGGGTCCTTCTTTCTTAACAGTCTGAGGCTCATGGGAATATTTACTCTGGACCCTGCTGGTTCTGAAATATTTCCATGTCTCTACAACATGACACTGTGACTGCTACTTGTTTCGAGTGTGCCCAGAGGTTTGTTAATATAACCGTGGTTTCTTCCATTCACTCGAACAATCTAGAATAGTGTGGACAGAGTGACCATACTAAAGCTGAATTGATTCATGATCTGGACTGGCAGATTATATCTAACTCACAGACAGGTTTTGTTGGGCCTGCAGGATTTAAAAGAATTTGAATTATCTGCCAACATTGAAAAATCAGGAAATTTCACCCAAAAGAAGGGGTGGAGTTTGAGAGTTCTCCTGAAACATTAGAGGATGGAGCCACATTGCCCCTCACTCCCGCCTGGCGATGCTGAGCCGTGGCTGAGTGAGGCTGCCCCTCTGGGTAGTGAATGTGGTCTGCAGTTCATTGCAGACCTGACTCCCCGCCTTCCATCTGGCCCATGTGACTCAATCATAGTCACGGCCTGACCCCCAAAGACATGAGTTTGCTACCTCTGGTCTAGCACAATGATTTCCATGTGCCAGGCTATGGACCGTATGGAGGTACCTCTGCAAAGGCCAGTGATTCTGTAGGTGCTTGCCACCACTCCCATTAACAGCCAGAGTCTGTTTCCTGTCCCCTTGAATCTGTGCAGTCTCCATGACCTGCTTCAAGCAACAGGTGGCACAAGTGACACTGTGAGGGCCAAGCTCTAAATGAACCTAGCACTTCTGCTTTTGCTCTTTTGGGAAGCCAGTCACCATGTAAAAACGCCTAGGATAGACCGGGGGTCAGCAAACTATAGCCCATTGGCCAGTGTGGCCCCCCCATCTGTTGGTTTTTTTTTTGAGATTTTATTTATTTGACAGACAGAGATCACAAGTAGGCAGAGAGGCGGGCAGAGAGAGGGGGAAGCAGGCTTCCTGCTGAGCAGAGAGCCTGATGTGGGGCTCGATCCCAGGACCCTGAAATCATGACCTGAGCTGAAGGCAGAGGCTTAACCCACTGAGCCACCCAGGTGCCCCCCCATCTGTTTTTATAAATAAAGTTTTATTGGAACACAGTCATACCCATTCACTGACATATTGTTTGTGGCTGCTTTTGTGCTATAATGGCAGAGATGAATAGCTGCAGCTAACCCCAAAGCCTAAAAATATTTATTATTTAGAGAAGAAAGTTACAAGACCTGGATTAGACTACTGGCTAATGAAAGACCTCATAGAGAAGTCAGCTGGAGGAACACTGAGATGCCCCAGCTAGCAGTCAGCACCCAGATGTTCCAGCCCCAGCCAAGCTCCCAACACACTGTGGCCCCTTCAGTGACCTCAGCTGATATCACAAGATGGAACAAAAGAACTACATTGCTGAATCCAAACAACCCACAGAATCATAAGAAAAAAATAAATCATTGCTGCTTTCAACTTTGTGAGTGGTTTTGTATGCAGCACCAGATACTAGAACTGAACCGGCTGGCTACATTTGAAGCACCTGAAGATCTTAGCTAAAAAATAACAACAAAATTCTCTGGTGCTAACCCTGACCTAGTGAACTAGAACTTTCCAGTTTGTCACTGAGAATCTGTTTTATTAACAAGCTCACCAAGAGACTTAAGCCTCAGCCAGGTGATTTAATACCTCAAGCCACCATACCTTTCCCTTTAGTTATAGTTCTGCAACAAATTCTGAAATATAGTAAGTCTTTGTTCACTTGTTCTTTACTGAGTTCAGACTAACTAAAGCAACAGTTCCCAAATACAATACTGACACTTCACCAAGTGCTCAAGTCTGCCACAAAATGAGAAAAAATGAACACCATGTGATGGCTGATAAATACATTCAAATTTAAAGTGATCTGTAGGGGTGCCTGGTGGCTCAGCGGTTAAGGTTAAGTGACCGCCTCCAGCTTCAGGTCATGATCCCAGGGTCCTGCGATTGAGCCCTGCATCCAGCTATCTGCTCAGTGGGAAGCCTTCTTCTCCCTCTCCCACTCCCCCTGCTTGTGTTCCCTCTCTCGCTGTCTCTCTGTCAGATAAATAAATAAAATCTTTAAAAATAATAATAAAGTGATCTTTTATTCTGAAATCATGTCCTTCCTCTGTTGGTGTTTCTTAAAAATGTCCCTTCTTTATGAAATGAAAGGACGAGAAAATAATAGGCTTTCTCTTTATCGGTTTTGTTACATCCTTCTTACATACATTACTTGGCAAAATAAAAAACCTATGTTGGCCTAGCAAATTTGTGAAATCTTCCTGGCTCAAAAAATCTAAATGTCTTCTGACCACTGACACAAAACTCACTGGGAAGTCAAGTACAATGTTAAGTAGAAATTAAGACCCCATCTAAAGTACTTTCCTGCATGGAAAACAAAATCACTACTCTATCTAAATCTCATTAAAACAGTATCATACATGGGGCACCTGGGTGGCTCAGTGGGTTAGGCCTCTGCCTTCGGCTCAGGTCATGATCTCAGGGTCCTGGGATCGAGTCCCGCATCGGGCTCTCTGCTCAGCAGGGAGCCTGCTTTCTCCTCTCTCTCTTTGCCTGCCTCTCTGCTTACTTGTGATCTCTGTCAAATAAATAAATAAAATCTTAAAAAAAAAAAACAGTATTATACAGGGAAAGACAGTATCCATACCTGGTTAGGCAAATGTTAGGTGTATGCTACACTTGCACATAATAGCTTTCCTGGGGACAGGGAAGAACTCATCATGCAAAAAAGATGAACTGGGGATTTACACACAACCCTTGCTGTATAATGACACTTAAATATAATGCACACTTAATAAATTCTGATACATGCTGGCAGTCTTGCCAATGGTTACATGCCCAGCCTCTGTTGTCAGAATAAAAATGACCAGCCTGGCTCTGTCATTTACAAGGTGCATGATCCTGGGCAAGTCCTTGCTTCCCTCAATATCTGTCTCCTCCTTTTTTTTATATATATGTTTTATTTATTTATTTGACAGACAGAGATCACAAGTAGACAGAGAGGCAGGCAGAGAGAGAGGGGAAGCAGGCTCCCTGCTGAGTAGAGAGCCGGTGTGGGGCTCGATCCCAGGACTCTGGGATCATGACCTGAGCTGAAGGCAGAGGCTTTAACCCACTGAGCCACCCAGGGACCCCTGTCTCTTCCTTTTTAAAATACAAATAAGAGGGGGCACCTGGGTGGCTCAGTGGGTTAAAGCCTCTGCCTTCAGCTCAGGTCATGATCCCAGAGTCCTGGGATCGAGCCCCACACCGGCTCTCTACTCAGCAGGGAGCCTGCTTCCCCTCTCTCTCTGCCTGCCTCTCTGTCTACTTGTGCTCTCTATCAAATAAAATTTTAAATAAATAAATAAAATGTAAATAAGAAAAGTCCTCACATCTGTTACGGAGCTGAAATGAGATAATCAGGTGCATGCTGGCTCTGTACCCAGCACACTGGAAGCCACAATTATCACATAAGGAGCACATTATATGCCTTTAGCCAATTTTGTAATAAGTCAAAAAAGTTTTGGTATAAAACCTAAGGGGGCTAAAACACGGCAGCACTCCGGTCAGCTAGCTAGGGTTAGGAACAAATTATTCATTTGCAAAAAATATCTCATGACTTAAAATGCGACAGAAGTGGTCCCACAGAACAACCAACCTAAGCTTTCAATCTGTTACCATTCTGATCTGTTTGAACATTCCTCAATACCAGTATTTGGGGGGCGGGGGGAGTCACCAAGAAAGTATCAGTATTTAACATACAGGCATCCTTGCATAAATACCTTCCTAAATATAATTACCACTAAGTCAACATAAACTTATCATTATTATAACTAGTATTATGTCTACACTTAGCATTAATAATAGTTACCATTTATAGCCAATGGTTTACCAAGAGCTAAGCAAGAAGCTAAGTGCTTTATGTAAAGTATCTTATTTCATCCTCATGATAATCCTGTGAATTTGGTGCTATAACCTCTATTTGAAAGAGTGGCAAATGGTTGCAGCGAAGGCAACTGAGTCACCCAAGCTAACACAGCTAACAAGTGCTGGGGCCAGGATTCAAACCCAAATCCTTACCACTATCTGGATTGTTCCCCTGACTTGTGGTTACATAAGTCAAACAAGGATCTCTACATCAACAATGTTTCATCTACATCAAAAACAAAAGAATTGGAAATCTGCTTGGAAACTATTCCCTTAGCTGAAACACTTCTGCAGCCATAGAAATAGAAAGGTTCTTTATCTTGAGCAGAATATGGGTTTCACAGGTGTAGGTATTTATCACATTGGTTTTGGGGAGGGGGTTTGTTTTAAATAACAATCTTTTGAACAGGGTGCCCAAGTGGCTCAGTCGGTTAAGTGTCTGCCTTCAGCTCAGGTCATGATCCCAGGGTCCAGGATAGAGTCCCGGGTCCGGCTCCCTGGTCAGCAAGGAGCATGCCTCTCCCTCTGCCTACCAGCCCCGCTCCCCCTTTGTCAAATGAATAAATAAAAAATCTTTAAAAATCTCTTCAATCAAAAGAAATAGGATTATACCTATAGCAATTCTGGCCAAAAGAATGTTTTGTTT
>ML108460.1:11198-30670 GCA_003697995.1 Taxidea taxus jeffersonii
AAAAAAAAAAAAAGATCTTCCTTCAAGGACAAGTTCGGCTATCTACTGCTCTGTCTGTATAGTGGCTCCTTTTTCCAATACTACCAGCAAGTATAAAACACCAAATGGGATTTCCCCTAGAAGATTAGCCTCAGTCCTAGAATAAGAATAAAAGTGACAAGGAGGGACGCCTGGGTGGCTCAGTGGGTTAAAGCCTCTGCCTTTGGCTCAGGTCATGGTCTCAGGGTTCTGGGATCGAGCCCCGCATCGGGCTCTCTGCTTAGCAGGGAGCCTGCTTCCTCCTCTCTCTCTGCCTGCCTCTGCCTACTTGTGATCTCTGTCTGTCAAATAAATAAATAAAATCTTTAAAATAAATAATTAAATAAATAAAAATAAAAGTGACAAGGAGGTTGCAAGGAAACAAACACAGGTGAACAGAGTTGGCAGCCTGTTACCTGGAAGAAATGATTCAGCCTGGAGGCCCGGGTGGCAATGGATTCAGCAGCACCAGCGTCCAGCAGATTCCGTGCTCCATATTTGAACTTCAGCATCTCTCCAGTGATGAAGAGATACAGGAGAAGGTCAAGTGTGTGCGGCCAAACTGAGGAGGAAGCACTTGAAAGATCCTGATCTTCCTCAAAGATGTCAGGGATAGGGAGGTGAAAACCAGCCGCCACAAAACGGAACTTGGGAAGTTCAGGCTGGCAATGGACATTAAAAAACAGATTTTTACTCACTGCAACAAGAGGCCATACACTTCTCTGACATATTCTCTTACAAATCAATTTGTTTATTATCTGCTCCACCGATACTGTAAGCTCCACCAGGGCGGAGACCCAGCCCGCCACACAGCCGGTGCTAATACTTACTGAATGATTGAAAAAAGAGAATTACATAGTATGTTGGAAAGTAATATGTACCACAAGGTTTAAAAAGAGAGAGCAAGGTAGGGGCCATTGGTGTGTAAGCGCCGTTTTTAACAGCGTAGTCGGAGTAGACTTCACTGAGAAGGTAACGTTTGAAGCCAGATCTGAAGCGGGTAAACAGTGGGGCGGGGGAGGCAGGAAAAGTGTGCCGCGCGGAGGGAACAGCCAGGGCTGGGGCTCTGAGGCAGGACCTGGCCTTCTCTGACAATAGCAGGGAGACAACAGGGGCCGGAGCGGAGGGAACGACAACGACGCGGGAAGCGGGAGGTGACTGACGGTACCCAGAGTGTGAAGTCACACAACACGGATAATAGGGAGATGCTGCACTCCACCAGACGCAATAATGCAGGTAACGCTGACAGGCAAGGGAGGGAAGGCGGAACACACAGGGGACCCCCTCCAGGTTTAAGAAGGAACAATCATCCTGCCCCGGACACCACCTACAGACCTTGAGGCTCTCTCGGAGGAGGACCTGGAAGACCCTCGGGCCCCCGGCAACGTTGGGGGCTGCCTCACCGCCCTCCCCGCAACCGGAGGGAAAGCCGGGACTGGTGCGGGTCGAGGCGGCCCTGCCCTGGGCCTTGCAGGGTGCGGTGAGGGAGAAATGCGCGTGCGGGGTTTGGACTCACGCTCCGCCGACCCGGCCGGTCCGCGCTCGGCTCCACCCCGCGCCTCCCGCCGCCGCGTTTGAACCAGGCGAACGGCATGGGCGGGGCTCAGGCGTGTCCAGACCAATCAGAATGCCCGCTCTTAAAATGACCCGCCGCGTCCCACCCGAGCCCCACCCACGTCCGAAAAGGGATAGAGGAAGTGAAAGGGAAAACCAATCAGATTGTTTCTTCCTCTGACTCGTGACCAATGGAAAACGGGGAGGGACAAACCCCGCAGGGCAGCTCCTGGAAGTTTGAAATTGGCGGTTAAGCAGGCTGCTCCGCTTCAGGACGCGTCTGTTGGTGTCCGGGATCCCTGGGGACGGCAGGGCGCTGTCCTCTGCTTTCATGGCCACCTGCGAGTAGAAGGCAGCCAGGCCGCCCTGGGCTTCTTGCTCCTTAAACCGGGCTAAAATCGAAGCACTCGTTATTTGGGGGAAATCGGCTTGTTCTCTGCTACAGCTGGGGCAGGAAATGTTTCGAGCCCGAACCGCCAACCTGGCTCGGTTACTGCAACTGCGGGCTGATTGCCCAGCGACCCGTAGGTGAACGTATTGAGATTGTCTGAAAGGACTTTTTTTTTTTTAATTTTTATTTATTTGACAGAGATCACAAGTAGGCAAAGAGCCTACTCGGGGCTCGGCAGCCCCGCCAAGCAGAGAGCCCGATGCGGGGCTCGATCCCAGGACCCTGAGACCATGACCTGAGCCAAAGGCAGAGGCTTTAACCCACTGAGCCACCCAGGCGCCCCTGAAGGGACGTTTTAAAATCAACTAAATGCAGGAGATTTAAAAAGGCACTTCACTAAAGAGGAAATCGAAATGGCCAACAAACGTATACAAACAAAGGTGCTCAACCTCATATATAATCACGAAATAAGAAAAATAAAACCACAATGAGATATAGCGCTCACCGCCCCCGTCCCCCCCAAAAAAGGGATGGGGAAGATCTGTTTTTCAGAGATGTGGAGCCTCAGTCATTCATACATAGCTGATCAGTACAGTCTTGAAAGAAAAAAAAAAAGTTTGGCTCTATTTGGTAAAACTGAAGATAAACACATTCTATGGTCCACATGTACAAAAATGTACAAACAGTATTGTATGACATAATGGCAAAAAATAAATAATAAAGGCTGGAAGCAACGCAAATGTCTATCAGCAGAACAACGTATTTTTTTATACTGTGGTGTTTTCATACAGTAATGAAAATAAATACAGCTAAACACGATGACATAGGAGTTTTGAAACAATGATGGAAAGGGGCACCTGGGTGGCTCAGGTGGTTAAGCGTCTGCCTTCAGCTTAGGTCATGATCTCCAGGTCCTGCAATCAAATCCCACCTCCAGCTCCTGCTCCCAGCTTAGCACAGAGTCTGCTTCTCCCTCTCCCTCTGCCTCTCTCCCTGCTTGTACTCTTTCTCTCTCAAATAAATAAATCTTTAAAAGAAAGAAAGAAGGAAGGAAGGAAAAGAAACAATGCTGAATGAAGGAAATGACATTAGAATAAGGTATGATTTCACTAATATAAATTTCAAAAGCAGACCGAAAACATGTAAAGAGAGGAATGTATGTATGTACAGGTGGTAAAACCATAAAGAAAGCAAAAGTCAGGAGAGTGGTTCCCCGGGGGTTAAAAGGGAGGCCATTCAAGGTGTCAGGATGCTGCTATGATCTGTTTCTTAACCAGGAAGATAATAATATGGATGTTTGTTTCATAAGTATTAAATTGGGAGTGCATGTATTTATACACATGTTCTGTTTATGTATATAAAAAATTTAAAGGAGGAAATGGTCTTTCCTGTTCTCTTCTAATTCCTATACTAGATAGAACAGGAGATGTGTTGTCACATGCACCCATGCACGCAAACATGTGTGCATCAGTACAAAAAGTGGCAGGCTTGGGACACCTGGGTGGCTCAGTTGGTTAAGCGGCTGCCTTCGGCTCAGGTCATGATCCCAGCGTCCTGGGATCGAGTCCCACATTGGGCTCCTTGCTCGGCAGGGAGCCTGCTTCTCCCTCTGCCTCTGCCTGCCTCTCTGTCTACCTGTGCTCGATCTCTCTCTAACAAATAAATAAATAAAATCTTTTAAAAAAAATTTTTTTTTAAAGTGGCAGGCTTGCTGAATACAACTTTTCCCCCCATATAAATTTGCTCTTCCTCCCTGGGACGATAATGAAGCTACTGTTTACTAAGCCCCCTCCCCTCTCAAGCACTTTATCTCATTTAGCCTTTATCACAACCTTAAGAGAGAGGAACTACAATCCACATTTTATGGATAGAAAAATTGAAACCGAGAGAAATAGAGTGGCTCATTTGGGGGCATTCAACTTTATGTGGTGGAATGGCGTTTAGAACTCCTGGACTGACTCCAAATCCTTTGGTCTTACACAAAACCTGCTCCTCAGAAGACGTTAGAAATTCTCTTAGCCTCTGCGTTTGTCATGCTGCAAGGGCTGACCCAGTACACAAAGATGTCAAGCAAAACTAAGAAATGTTTTTGAATGACATGTCGGGGATGGCAAGGTGAGGGGGGATATAAAGTGGGTTATAGCCAGCTGTTCACTTGATGTAAGGGCTCTCAGCAATGTCTATTCTGATTTTTCTAGTCCAGCCAAACCTGTTAGTTTCCTGACATCAGAAATAGAAGCCTTTACCAGAATCTTGGGACTTGTTCATCCTAAATTAGAATGCAGTGTTAGCAGCACTGTTTTGCTCTGCCCGGAATCCTGCCTAGATACCCTAATTTCCCGTTAGAACAATTACCGGCCTCTGCAAATCCCTTGTGAAACAAGACAGGGAATAAAGAACAAATAAAACGAATACAGAAACCTACAGCCAAAAACTACATTAACTCTACCAATTTTCTTTCAGGAGTGGTACCTGCACGGAAAGTGCATGGGGAGAGCAAATAAGAAGGGACCAAGAGTGGATATGCAGGAAATAAAAGGATAAGACACTGCCAAATAGAACTGTCATAAAAGGGTGCCTGGGTTGTTCAGTTGTTAAGTGCCTGCCTTGAGCTCAGGTCATGATCCCAGAGTCTTGGGCTCGAACCCCACATCAGGCTCGAGGCTCAAGGGAAATACTGCTTCTCCACCTCCCACTCCCCATGCTTGTGTTCTCCATCTCTCTCTCTCTCTCTCTCTCTCTCTGTGTCAAATAAATAAATGAATAATCTAAAAAAAATAGAACTGTCATTAAAACTACACAGACAGGGACGCCTGGATGGCTCAGTTGGTTAAGCAGCTGCCTTCGGCTCGGGTCATGATCCCAGCATCCTGGGATCGAGTCCCACATCGGGCTCCTTGCTCGGCAGGGAGCCTGCTTCTCCCTCTGCCTCTGCCTGCCTCTCTGTCTGCCTGTGCTCACTCTCTCTCTCTCTAACAAATAAATAAATAAAATCTTAAAAAAAAAAAAACTACACAGACAGGGGTGCCTGTGTGGCTCAGTCTGTTAAGCAGCAGACTCCTGATTTTGGCTCAGGCCATGACCTCAGGTCCTGGGATCAAGCCCCATGTCAGGCTCTGTGCTCAGCAGGGAGTCTGGTTGAGGATTCTCTCTCTCCCTCTCCCTCTGCCCCTTCTCTCCCTCTCTCTCAAATAAATCAATCTTAAAAAACAAAACAAAACAGGGGCGCCTGGGTGGCTCAGTGGGTTAAAGCCGCTGCCTTCGGCTCGGGTCATGATCCCAGGGTCCTGGGATCGAGCTCCGCATCGGGCTCTCTGTTCAGTGGGGAGCCTGCTTCCCTCTCTCTCTCTGCCTGCCTCTCTGCCTACTTGTGATCTCTGCCTGTCAAATAAATAAATAAAATCTTAAAAAATAAAAAACAAAAACTGAGACTGTATGTTTGTTCTTGTACAAAATGAAACCATGAGCATTCCTATGCTGAACATGAATCCATGATGATTATCATAATGAGGATTCTGGCAGAACACCATCATAACTGAGCCAGAATGAAGGACCCTATGACATTCCTGCATTCAACCATTCATCCAAAAAACATCTCTGGTGCCGAGCACTGGGGGTACCAAAATGAAAAAGACACCCTTCTCATCCGATTTTCAAAGGCTGAGTATGGTGGGGACATGGGGCTATGGGCAGACAATTGTGAAACACTGTGAGAAGTTTCTGTAGCAGTGGGAAGTACGGAGCATGGGGGCAATCCCAACAGGGGAGGGCAGGAGGTATGTGGCAGCAAATAGAAAACTTGAAAATGGAAGGAATGTGATGGCCCTCCACGCAGGCCACTGAGAGATAACACAAGTGGAGATCCTCCAAGGCCCCTGGAAGGAAAGACTGCAAGACTCAAACCAGACTTAGTGGTACCTTAAGAATGATGCGTAACCATCCTCCAAAGGACAGAAAAAGAATCTGAGGAGCTAACCCCATTCTAGATATAAAGAGATAAATCTATTCTGGTCCCTTTGGCAAGGAAGAGTTCCTCAAGCTATTTTAGCCGCAGATAACCAACTACCATTAACTGAGTGCTTTCTAAGAAGCCATAGCCAAGGTGTTGCCTGTTTCCCAGAGATATGTCCCCACCGCTGGCATAAGGGACACTTTCAAATCACATTCAAATGTCACTTATTTTTTTTAATTAGACATTTTACTGTGTTAGAAACAACAGCAACGGGTTCATGAAGCCAGGTGTTATAGGATGTTTAGCAGTATCTTGGCCTCCGACCACTAGGTGTCCCACCCACCAGCATGCATTCCCAGTGGTGACCACCAAAAATGTCCCAGACATTGCCAAATGTCCCCTGGTAGGGGGAGGGACAGCCCTGGATAGAGATCTACCTGTTAAAACTGCATGATATGGGGACGCCTGGGTGGCTCAGTTGGTTAAGCAGCTGCCTTCTGCTCGGGTCATGATCCCGGCATCCTGGGATCGAGTCCCACATCGGGCTCCTTGCTTGGCGGGGAGCCTGCTTCTCCCTCTGCCTCTGCCTGCCACTCTGTCTGCCTGTGCTCGTTCGCTCTCTCTCCCTCTCTCTGTGACAAATAAATAAATAAAATCTTTAAAAAAAAAAACCTGCATGATGTGAAAATTTCCAGTGAATCTATTAAATACACTTTATTTATACAGCAGAACTCACAAACATATCAAAATAAGTTTTCCAGATTTTTAAATATTATGAAAATGTTAACAGATTGTTAGAAATTTCATTCTGACACTGTTGCTTTCCAGATGTTTTCTCTGAGTTTGAACGAGGGTTGTTTGGTTGTGGGTTTTTTTTTTTTTTTTCTTTTTTGGAATGAGTGATTTTCTATTTATGTTTTCCTTCTTTGACCTTAGAGCTTCTAACAAGGAAAGATAAAATTTTCAAAGTTCTATTAATTGTCAATTGGACTTCCTACTATTTGATTCTAGACAATTTTTCTATGACACTTGGACATGTTAGTTAATTGTGTTTCATCAAAAAATGTTATAAACTGCTAAACACACCTCTCATCCCTCAGCCCACTGATTTCAGGAGTGTTTTATAATCTCCAGTCCACATATAATGCAAGAAATGCAGGCACCTAATTCACAACAACTGTTTCCTAAGAACAACTAGGGGGAAAAAAATGCCATCAAGTCCCTACAGAGTTCAAGAGAATGAAAAGAGAAGCCGCAGACTGGGAGAAAACATTCACAAAATACACATGATAAATACCCAAAATATGCAAAGAACAGTTAAAACTCAACAATAAGAAAACAATCCAATGTAAAAAAAATAGGCCAAAGACCCTAAGGGACACCCCACTAAAGAAGATATACAGGGGGCGCCTGGGTGGCTCAGTGGGTTAAGCCTCTGCCTTCAGCTCAGCTCATGATCTTAGGGTCCTGGGATGGAGCCCCACATCGGGCTCTTTGCCCAGCAGGGAGCCTGCTTCCTCCTCTCTCTCTGCCTGCCTCTCTGCCTACTTGTGATCTCTCTCTCTCTCTCTCTCTCTCTGTCAAATAAATAAATAAATAAAATCTTGAAGAAAAAAAAGAAGAAGATATACAGATGGCAAAAAAGCAAATGAAAAGAGGCTCTCCATCCTATGTCATCAGGGACATACAAATCAAAAACAACAGTGAGATACCACTACACACCTATTAGAATGACCAAAATTCAGAGCACAGGAACCACCAAAACCATGCAGAGCAGCAGGAACTCTTGCTCATTCCTGGTGGAAACGCAGAACAGTACAGCCACTTTGGGAGTTCGGCAGTTGCTTATAAAACTCTTCCCGTACAAACCCAGCAATTACCCTCCTTGGTATTTACCCAGAGGAGCTGAAAACTGCTTCATTCATAATTGTCAAAACCATGGAACATTCCAGAAGATGGAATATTATTCAGTGCTAGAAAGAAATAAGCTATGAAGCCATGAAAAGACATGGAGGAAACTTAAATGTTGTGTCAGTAAGTCAAAGAAGCCAATCTGCAAAGGCTACACACTCTGATTCCAACTATATGACAATCTGGAAAAGCCAAAGCTATGGAGACATTTTAAAAAAAAAAAAAAAGGCAGTGGTTGCCTCCGGTTGGGAGGGAGGGCTGGGTAGGGGAGCACAGAGGATTTTAAGGGGCGCACAACTGTTCTGTTTCATACTGTAATGATGGATACATGTCATTGTGCATTTGTCCAAACCCACAGAAGGCACAGCCCCCAGAATGAGCAGTAATGACAACTGTGAACTTTGGATACTGATGGCCTGTCCATGTAAGTTCATTAGTTGTAACAAATGTGCACTCTGGTGAGGGGACATTGATGGTGGGGGAGGTTTAGGATGTGGGCATCTTTGTGGGGGGCGGGGGGCACTGTTGGGTCTACCACAACCAGCAAGGTTGAAGAAGAGTTATGCAGACAAGAGTAGTGGGAGATAAGGTCAAAGATACTCCTTTTTAATGACTAAAAATGTACTCATTAAAAAGAATTGTCTTTGCAATTTCATCCTTTGAAACTAACTGGGTTGGCCCTTTCCATAGTAAATTACATTAAGTTGCACTTTTCTGCTCCTTCCGCTCTCGGGCTGCCTTTGTGATGTTCTTTCTTCCTCAACATTGTCTAATAAAGTTAAAACCCTTGGAGAGACTATGGCATGAATTATTTCAGCTCTGTATATGTGGATGCTGAGACAGGATGTCTGTTCCGCAAAAGCAGACCTAGCTGAGAGAACTTTGAGAAGAAAGAAAACACAAAACGAGGAGCAGGTAGAAAAGAGTGTATTTTGTTGGTCATTAGGATCACTTTGTAGAAAAACCCAAGATCTCTATTTGGGGGCTCCTGTCTATTGGGAAAGACACTGGCCAGTCTTGCAGAGTTGTATTTTTTTTTCATTCATTTTTTTAAGTTTTGATAAAATACAGAGAACATAAAACTTACCTTCTTCACTATTTTTTTAGTATGTTCTTTTTTTTTTAAGATTTTATTTATTTATTTATTTATTTATTTATTTATTTGATAGACAGAGATCACAAGTAGGCAGAGAGGCAGAGAGAGAGAGGAGGAAGCAGGCTGTCCGCAGAGCAGAGACCCCAATGCGGGGCTCGATCCCACAACCCTGGGATCATGACTCGAGGAGAAGGCAGCAGCCTTAACCCACTGAGCCACCCAGGCGCCCCACCTTCTTCACTATTTTTAACTGCACAGTTCAATGGCATTAAGTACTTCCATAGTGTTGGGCCACCATCCATCTCTAGAACTTTCTACCTTGCAAAACTGAAACTCTGCACGCGTTAAACACTAACTCCTCCTTCTCCACTCCTCCAAGTCCCTAGTACCCTCTGTTCTTCCTAACTCTACAGATTTGCCTATTCTTGGTAACTCATGCAAGCAAAATTATACAATATTTATTTTTGTGTGTCTGGTTTATTTCATATAACACGATGTTTTTAGGGCTCATCCGCATTGTGGAATGTATCAGAATTCCATCCCTTGTTCTGACTGACATTCCATCGTAGGCATATTTTGTTTATCCCTGCACCTGTTGGTGGACCCCTGGGTTGTTTCCACCTCTTGACTGTTTTGGAATAATGCTGCTATGAACATCGGAATCCAAGCATCTGTTTGAGTCCCTGCTTTCAAGTCCTGGGGGCATCTTAGGAATGAAATGAAATTGCGGGATCACAAGGTAATACGACATTTAACTTTTCGAAGAACTGCCAAACCTGCCAGAATACACCATTTTACACCATTTTAGTGAGGCACCGGAGCTCCAGTTTCTCCATATCTTCACCAATGCTTGTTATTTTCTGTGCTTTTCTATGATAGCCATGTTAATGGGTATCAAGCAGCATCTCATTGTGCCTGTTTGCATTTTCTTTGCTTAAGCAAACGAATCTTTCCTAGGAAATGCAGGCATTTCTCCAGGTCACGCTCATAGCACACTGCCTAATAAACACCTATACTTCACTTCCAATAGGCTTTAGGCTCCCGCCTTCAAAATTACTTCCCTCAGTGAGCGGCTTCCTTATCTTTCCAGAGCCTAAAGCTCTGCGCCTTGTTTTGCATTTTGCCTCCCCGAAGCCGAGGCGCTATCTAGTGGCCCAATCCTGTAACTGCAGGCACAGCCCCCTTTTCACTCACACCTTTGCTGATACAGAATCCTTGATTGTATTTTATTTTCCTGGTGATGCTAATCCGGTAGCACCACGAAAGGTGAAATCCAAATCCGATTCAGAAAGTGACGTTTTCACAAAGACTATATAGCTAGGCTTTCACCCCAAAGGACAAGTCCTTTTCCAGTGTCCTCTTAATTGGACCCCTTCCTAAAATAGAAATAATAGAAACGCAACTGACATTTTAAATGCAACTGGTTTGTTGAACAAGCTTTCCAAAAAAGAAGTAATTGAATTTCTTCCAATCTCTTCCTTCAGTCATCCTCTAGCCAGCCTCCCTTTTGCAGCCTTCAAAGATGTACCTAGCAAACCCTAGTTTTCGGGTTTCCTCAAGTTCCCGCAGACCCATCTAATACTTTGCCTTCCCCTCCCCCAGAACAGGCCAGAGTGAGGAGGGTGGTCTGTGGGGATGGTTTTTTCTTTCATGCTCTTTCCCTTCTCCCTTCTTCCTTGAAAACTCCTTTGAATTGGGGGTGCCGGCTGGCTCGGTCAATAAAGCACATGACTCGATCTCAAGGTTGTGAGATCGTTGGGTGTAGAGATGACCTAAAAATAAAATCTTTAAACTCCTCTGAATGGACAAAAGGAATTAAGGGAATTAAAAGATACAAACTTCCAGTTATACAGTAAATAATCCACGGAGATTCCAAGTATAGGATAGGGAAGTTAGTCAATAATATTGTGTATTGTGACACACTTACGGTGGTGAGCATTTCATAATGTATATAATTGTTGAATCAGTATATAGTATACCTGAAACTAACTTAATATTACATGTTAATTATTTTTAAAAATCTATTTTTAAATGTTAGGGAAAATTTAAAAAAAATTTATCTGATGTTTGGAGCCATGACTAGAAATTTTCCCTACACTATTTTCTGACATCAGAAATAGACTCCTAGTTGGACTTTTCCCGCTGCCCTCCCTCAGCTCGTACCCTTAGCTAAGTCCCAAGGTGTCCATTTCATTCATTCCTGCCCCACCCAACATTGAGAGTTGAGGCTGCTTTACTTTGCCCCCTCTTTCTGTCTCTGTGCCTGCACACACAAGCCATCTCCTTCCCATTTTTCTCCCTTTGCTCAAAAGGCACAAGAATAAGAAAAGGGAGTAAGTATCAGTCATAGAAAAGGAGATCATGTTATCATCAGGTAGGACTGTAAGTTTAAAAACTCCAAGAGACTCAACTAGGAAATTCTTAGGACCAAAAACACTTATAAAAGAGAATCCAAAATAAGATGAGTGCCCAGAGAAATCAAGAGCTTTCCATTATACCAGCAGCAGCCATTGAACTAATGTGATGGAGAAAAGATTCTATTCCAGTAATAGCAAAATATCAAGTTCCTAGAAATAAACTCAACAGAAGAGCAGAGGCCACATAAAGAAAACTATAAAGCTTGACTACAGACATAAACACAAGACATGAGTAAGAAAGTGGAGAGGCTTGGCTTGTTCCTACGTAGGAAGCATCAACATTGTAAGAAGTCCTTTTTTCCCAAATTAACATTAAAATCAAAAGCAGGATAAATAAATGGTGGTCTACCCACATAATGGAATTCCACCCCGCAGTAAGAAGGGATATACTATTGATTTACACAGCAACAAGGATAAATCTCAAGATCATTATGCTGAGTGAGAGAAGCCAGACACAGAAGAGTACACACTGTAGGCTTGCATTTATGTAACTTTCTAGAAAGGGGAAAAATGAAAGCAGCTGGGGTTGGGGGTGGAGAAAAGGATTAATTGCAAAAGGACATGAGGGACCTCCCGGAGGCTGATGAGAACATTCTATATCTTGATTGCACTGGAGGTTACATAGTGTATATATTTGTCACAACTTATCTAAGCATATTCCTAAAATGGTGCTTTTATTATATGTAAATTATACTTCAATAAAGCTGCAAGAAAGGAATGCAACTCCAATAGAAATACAATTTTTTAAAAAATAAAACAACTTTTGGGTTTGGGGGAGAGGTGTGGCAGAGATTTAAGAAACAAAAATAAAGGGGCACCTGGGTGGCTCAGTGGGTTAAGCCTCTGCCTTCGGCTCAAGTCATGATCTCAGGGTCCTGGGATTGAGCCCCACATCGGGCTCTCTGCTCAGCGGCGAGCCTGCTTCCTCCTCTCTCTTTGCCTGCCTCTCTGCCTACTTGTGATATCTCTCTCTCTCTCTCTCTGTCAAATAAATAAATAAATAAATAAATAAATAAATAAATAAATAAATAAAATAGATAAATAAATAAATAAATAAATAAAGGGGTGCCTGGGTGGCTCAGTCGTTAGGCGCCTGCCTTCGGCTCAGGTCATGATCCCAGGGTCCTGCATCACATAGGGCTTCCTGCTCAGCAGGGAGCCTGCTTCTCCCTCTCCCACTCCCCCTGTTTGTGTTCCCTCTCTCGCTGTCTCTCTCTCTCTCTGTCAAATAAATAAATAAAATCTTAAAAAAAAAAAAGAAAGAGAGAGAGAAAAATAAAATTCTTTGGCAAGAAGAAATGCAAGAGATCAGCCAAGAAAAAAAAACAAGTATAAGCTCAGAAAGCACATCAACAAGTTTGCTGCCAGGGGCCCCAGGGTGGCTGTCAGTTAACCATCTGCGTTGGGCTCAGGTCGTAGTTCCAGGGTCCTGGGATGGAGCCCTACATAGGGACCCCTGCTTCGTGGGGAGTCTGCCTCTGCCCTCTCCCCCAGCTCACGTTCTCTCTCTTTCTCTTTCTCTCTAACAAAATTTTAATTAAAAAAACAAAAAACAAGTTTGCTGCACAAATAGAGGGCCACCTGGTCCCCCTGGGGAATGAGATGCCTCTGGTTCCTCCCTATTGGCAGGGAATCTCCATCCCTTCATCTCCAAGGAAGGCTCCCCATGGGGAGGGTGGGGAACAACGCCACACCTTCCCCTACCTCCACTCCCCACACACACCCCACACAGCCTGGAGCGCAAGTCTGAGCGAGGCTGCAGATAGCAAAGAAGTTTAGTCCCTTCTTACAGAAGAGGGGCACCACAATTTTTCCTTCTCTCTTTTAAACCTGGGGTCCACGAAGCTTTTTAATGTCCTCCAGAGTCACTCAATTATAAAGGCAATCAAGAGGCTCAAACTCTTTTACAATGCTCAATATACCATAGATGTCTCCAAAAATATATTGTTTCGTGGCCTAAAAAGAAGGCCCACCTATAAATCAAAATAAATTCTAGGGAATGAAGAGGGGAAAGATGCAAACATTGAATAGCAGATTCCAGGGCATAGGGAGCAGGAGAGACGAGAATAGGGAATCAACCGATTTTTGTAAACTCCCATGGGGTTGCTGTTACTTAGCATGAAAGGCTTGAAAAGGAAGAACAAAGGATTGATGCATCAACATACTTGTGTTCACTGCAGACAAAAGCAAAACAGCGCCTTAATGTGACCAATTTTTGTGGGCCTAAAGATGTTCCACAACCATTAGGACATTTCTCTTTCAATCAGTGTGCTTGGTGGTGTATTTTTAGCATTGCAATTTCTTATTAAGGGGTGATGTGGTTTGAAGATGATCATTCTTCCGAGCTAGTTTTCTCTCTGCTCCCCATGAGCGGGGTCTAAAAAGCAGACTTTGAAAATAAAAGCTTTGCAACTTCAGGAACATAATTCCCAGCTCGCTTTCCTTTGCCAAGTAAAAACCATTTCCAGCACTAACACAAAGGCATTACCTCTGAGATTCTCTACCAGTTTTTCACTCCCTGGAGCTAAGATTGTTCAAGGAACAAGGAATTGTTAAGACTTGAAATTTATCGGAAATATTCATGGCGGCCAGCCCGTGACAGAAATTGGGACCCATCTTGCCATGGTAACTTACGGAGATGCACTTTTGTTTTCTAAGCCATTGGAGTCTCTTTCTCTTCACTGCCACTCAATAAAATGCGAACAACTGGGACCCTGGGTGGCTCAGTGGATTAAGCCTCTGCCTTTGGCTCAGGTCATGATCTCAGGGTCCTGGGATCGAGTCCCGCATCGGGCTTTCTGCTCAGCGAGGAGCCTGCTTCCCCTTCTCTATGCCTACTTGTGATCTCTCTCTCTGTCGGATAAATAAATAAAATCTTTTTTAAAAAAATGCGAACAACCCTATACAGGGCTTCTGAATGCTTGCTGGAAATTAAATGGAGCACCTCACTCAGCCAGGTCTGTATTAGTTATCTAACGCTGCGAAAAAAAAAAAAAATCCCCACAAACCTAGCAGCTTAAAACAATACACACTTATTATCTCATAGATTCTCTGGGTCAGGGCACACCTGAGATAGTTCCTCTGCAAAGATGCAATCAAAGTTTGACCAGGGGGCACCTGGGTGGCTCAGTGGGTTAAAGCCTCTGCCTTCTGCTCAGGTCATGATCCCAGGGTCCTGGGATCGAGCCCCACAACGGGCTCTCTGCTCAGCGGGTAGCCTGCCTCCCCTTCTCTCTCTCTCTCTGCCTGCCTCTCTGCCTACTTGTGATCTCTGTCTGTCAAATTAAAAAACAAAACAAAACTAAACTTAAAAAAAAAAAAGTTTGGCCAGGGTAGTGGTCACGTATCAAGGTTGGACTGGGGAGGAGCCTGCTTTAAGGTCACGTGACTGCAGGCACACTCAGTTCCTTGAATGCTGTAGTGGTAGTTTCTTGCTGGTCTACAATGGAGGTGGATCCTCAGTTTCTTGTCTTGTGGCCCCATCCTCAGAGAAGCTCACAGGACAGCAGTTTGCTTCCTCAAAGGTAGCAAGGGAGAGTCATACAGCAAGACCGACCTTACAATCGTTAAGTAACTTAATCATAGATGTAACAGCCCATCACTTCTGCCGCATTCTCTTGGTTAGAAGCAAGTCAATGGTCCTACCCATGCTTAGGGGGAGGGGATCACACCAGGACATGAACATCAGGGTGATTTGGGAAACAGAGGCAGAAGGAAAATTATTAAATTTCCTTACCCACTGAAAAGTCCTCAGAAACAGGCAGAGTGACATTCCTCTAGGGACTCTCCACCTTAAGGCTTTGCTGAGGGCAAAGGGCAATCCTAGCCTGATGGACCCCTTACCCCCAACCAGGATCCTGAAGTCTACTTTAACAGTTCCTTTGGAGACTTTATCTCTAAACCCTCCAAGATATGTGTTGACAATCATTCCCAAGCATATGGCCCACTGATATATATCTAAAGGGTCTCACAAAAAGGTTTTATTACTGGTAATGAATACCCTTTTTCCCAAAAATAGCTAGCCCCTTAAGGTCCTGGAAACCTTGCTTCCAAAATTCCTTAGAGACTTAAGCCATCCCTGACCCCCTCCCAACTTGCAAGCATATAATGGAACACTCCTCACAGACCCAGGGCAGCAGCTTTCCCCGTTGCTTTAATAAACCACCATTTTGCACCAAAGATGTCTCAAGAATTCTTTCTTGGTCACAAGCTCTGGACCTCACCCCACTGAACCTCACTTATATTCTAAGACTTCATCAAGGGGGCACAGATCATGGGGGTCCTCTTAGAGTCTGTCTTCCCTGTTGTCTAACCTGACTGCCAACATCACTGTGATATATAAATTGGTGATGACTTGGTTTAAATGAAGATGAACTTTGTCCCTGTGATTGACAATTGGACAGTCCTCAGCCAAGGACCCTTTAATTCAAGAACAGCATTTACCACACAATTGAAGGCAATCTTGGATGACTCTCTTATCTTATTTGCTCCTTCTTTCTCCTTTTCCCATCTCCCTCCCCTCCAAATACTGAGAATCCACACTGCTAGTCTACAGGGCAGATCTCCCTGAGCACACTGCTCAGACACCCCCTCCTGCCCCTCCCTTACCCCACACCCCACGCCCGTAGGGTGTCTGTGTGCACAGGGAGGTCTCTACCATCACCACTATCACCGGCTCAGTTGCTAGTGCTTCTGATGAGCAAAGCCGAGTGTTAGCCATAAACAGATGATGCGAAGGATAATGAGGCATGATCTCAAGATGTTTACAATCCAGATGGAAACTGCTCTACCGTCTTACCCAAAAGAGGGTAAACGGACCATAAACCTGAAGGACTTAATCCTTTTGCCCACCTTGTGTGAACTTTTAAATAATGAGCATGCAGGAGTTGAGAGTAACCGTTTGTTATCCTTACCTTCGGGAAACAGAATCCCAAGCATCCTTTGTGAGAGCCCCTTCCCCCTGCATCTTCTCAACCAAAAGCCTCAGGTGGGATTCATGGAACCCCTCCTCCAGAAACTGGCGTCTACCTGACATCAGCCAATCGGTTTACCCCATGCTTTTCCCCTACAGTGAGTGATTGGTTGACAAATGAGCAGCAATCCCACTCACCCAAGCCAATGAGAGGTAAGAAGTTTACTGGGGCACCTGGAAAAGAAAATCCCCTCACTCTTGAGGAAGTCTTCAGGGGAGTCTCCTCCTCTCCACCAGTGCTAGCCAATATAAATATAATATGAGCTTTACATGTGATTTTCTTTTTTTTTTTTAAGATTTTATTTATTGTAAAGAGAGAGTGAGCATGAGATAGAGAAAGATCATGAGCAGTGGGGAGGAGTAGAGGGAGAACAGACTCCCTGCAGAGCAGGGTCCAGGGAACTGGATCCTAGGACTCCAGGATCATGACCTGAGCCAAAGGCAGACCGTTAACCAATTGAACCACCCAGGCGTCTTCATATGCTATTTTCAATTTTCTAGTAGTCACATTTGAGAAAGCAAAAAGAAAAAAATGAAACTAATATCTTTTGAAACTAATATTAATAATATATTCTATGTCACACAACGTACCTAAAATATTATCACTTCAGTATGTAATCGGTTTAAAAAGTATTAATAGATATTTGACTTTTTTTCAAACTAAGGTCTTTAAAATGTAGAATCTACTCGTGCAGCACATCTCGATTCAGACTAGCCACATTTCTCAAGGGCCGCGTGTGTGCTCCCCTGGGCGGCAGGGTATGAAGATACAAAACTAGATCTGTACTCATGGGAGAAAGCTTAGGATGACACTGACCACATCCAGGGAAAAGAAGTGGAAATAAACTAGGGAGAAAAAAAAAACTGGATTCTTGGTGACATCATTTGAGTCACCGGATTAAGCATCACTTGAAATTAGCATAACCTCAGAACATTTCAGTTATGTAAGCCAATAAGTTCCTTTTACTATTTAAATTAATTCAAATCAACAGTTCTGCCACTTCCAAACAAAGGAAATGATACAGAGGGTAATCAATAAAGTAAAACAATCTATTATGTGCCCAAACCGAAGGACAGTAAGCACAAAGTGTTCAGAGAAGGGAGAAACTAACCAGGTGATAGTAGGATTTCTCAGTCATGGTACTTTTGACATTTGGGGCTGGATAATTCTGTATTGTGAGGGGATTGCCCTCACCATTTTAGCAATAGCTCTGGCCTCTACCCACTAGACACCAACAGCACCCTTCACCTCCAGTTGTGGCCAGCAAAAATGTCTCTAGATATTGCCAACTGTCCCCCATTGAGAGCCACTGAGCTAGAGAGGGGGTTTGTAATGAACCTGGAAGAATGGGTGGGACGTACTGACGTGGTACAGGCATTTCCAGTGGGTACATGAGACGAATAAAAGAACCAGGTAGAGGGAACAGAAGGCTCATGAGGAAATCAATCAGAGCATCGCTGTTCAGCCCCAGCTGTGGCTGCCAACAACGATCAGAGCATTAAATTTTATCTGAAAAATCTTTTTTTCCCCCCAAAATTCTATCATACACTGTTTTGTTTTTATTTTTTTAAAGGTTTTATTTCTTTATTTGACAGAGAGAGATCACAAGTAGGCAGAGAAGCAGGCAGAGAGATAGAGGGGAAGCAGGCTCCCCGCTGAGCAGAGAAGCCTGATGCGGGGCTCGATCCCAGGACCCTCAGAGGCTTTAACCTGCTGAGCCACTCAGGCGGCACCCCTCTATCATACACTGTTAGTGGAAACCTTAATAAATTCAAACTTTTTCAGAGGGCAATTTGGCAGTATCTATAAAAATGGCAAATGTTTTCTACCCTTTGTTTCCACAATTCTTCCTCTGGGAGTTTACAGGGGAAAAAGAACAAAAAGCAAAAAACTTTACCTAACAGAAAATAGTAATAATAATTGAAAAAAACAGATGGCCATTTGTAAGGGCTTAGTTGAATTAAGTACAGCAGAACCACACAAATACTATGTATCCATTTTTTAACAATGACTTTGTGTGCAGAAAGGAAAATATCGGAGATACCTTGTTAGATTAAAAAAAAGTATGATATAAACAATATGAGTCATGGGGCACCTGGGTGGCTCAGTGGGCTAAAGCCTCTGCTTTCAGCTCAGGTCATGATCCCAGGGTCCTGGGATCCAGCCCCGAATAGGGCTCTCTGCTCCGCAGGGAGCCTGCTTCCCCCTCTCTCCCTGCCTGCCTCTCTGCCTACTTGTGATCTCTCTCTCTCTCTCTGTCAAATAAATAAATAAAATCTTTAAAAAGAAAAAACAATGAGATGAATCGTATATACAAATAACATGAATATCTGTTGATATATATTTGGAGAAAATGAGGGAAATATATATTCAACTAAATAGTGATTATCTTGGCGACAACGCACACTGTGAGAGGATAAAGAAATGAATCAGCTAAGCATCCAACTCTTGGTTTCAGCTCAGGTCACAACCTCAGGGTCGTGTGATCAAACCCCCATGTCAGGCTCCCTGATCAGTACAGAGTCTGCTTGGAATTCTCTCTCCCTCTGCCCCTCCTGCTCCTGCTCTCTCTCTCTCTCTCAAAATAAGTAAATACATCTTTAGAAAAAAAAAAAGGGAATGAGAGTTACACTTTCTATGTACATTATATATGTAACAATTTGGAGAAAAGCTCTTATTTTCTTGGCATCAGAAATTATTTTCCACCCCCACCCCAGCCCCTGGCACTGCCTTCTGCAGAAGAAAAACCTATTTTTGTTTGGTAAAACTTTTATACGCGTGTTGCAGGGTGGATGCTGTTGTCTGCTGGTAAATGTTTAAGAACTAGCTCTTTGGGGGTGGTGGGGACCCTGATTTCTAGTGTTTGCCAATTTCCGTGATGTAAACACTCCAACTGTAGCCCATCTCAAGCTACCAACATGATTTCGCTGAATGCAGAACTGAGAAGAGAAACACGCCATCCGTTTTTCTAAGCCTGAGGGTGCCAGTTCCAGCTCCCACTCCCAACCATTAATCCCAATAATTGATGGGTGCTGAGCGGCTTCCTTCAAACCGGGATCAGAGTCAGGCGAGCCATCTACTGAGCTTTTCCGCCTCTTTGAGTGGGATAGGCAAGTTGAGAGTCAGAAGTCAGTTTGTTCTAAAAATCAAGGCGGGGGGG
>ML108461.1:0-18352 GCA_003697995.1 Taxidea taxus jeffersonii
GTTTTTTGATGTCCCTTAAATTTTGTGCCCAAGGGGAATGGCTCTCTCATTTCACCCAGTCCCTGCCTTCCTGGAGGGATTGGATAATTCTATGGGAGGAAAAAAGAACTTTGATCCCTACCTTATACCATACACAAAAAAGTAATTTGAGATGGATGATAGGCCTTAATGTAAAAGAAAAAAGGGGGAGTGGCTTCTAGAAGAGTCATAGAAGACTATTATCAGAGCCTGGGGGCAGACAAAAATTTCTTACATTGGAAACAACAAAAAATCCCTGAGCATAAAAGCAAAAACTGATACATTGGATTTCATTAAAATTAAGAACTTCTATTCATTAGCACACCACTGCAAGTGAAAAGATAAGCCACAGTGGGAAGATTTATTTTTAATACCTATATCTGACAAACAATTCATGTCTATAATATTTAAAGAGTTCCTACAAATTAGTAAGTAAAAGATTGACAACCCAACCATTAAAAATGGGCCAAAAAACTGAACAGGAAGGTCACAGAAGAGGATTTTCAAACGACCAATAAACATAAGAAGTTTCTCAATATCATTAGTAAACGTGGAAATGCACATTAAAAACCACAATGCAATGCCAAACACACTACCTAGAGTGGCTAAAATTAAAAAGATGGTCAATGTCAAGTGTTAACAAGAATGTGGAGAAATTAGAACTCTCATACTCTACTAATGGAAGTATAAATTGGTATAATTACTTTAGAGAACTGTTGGTATCATCTACTAAAATTAAACATACATAGCACATGGCCAGGCATATTTCCAATGGAAATAGGGGTTCCACATCAACAATGTATCATTTACAATTAACATCTTGAAACTTTATCTTGTCAAAAAGGTACATACATTGCAACTATAAGAAATAACTGACTTTTAAAAAAAATCTAAAAAACTGACTTTTTGAAATGCAATATGCAAGAATGAATTTTTTTTAATTTTTTAAATTTTAACTCCTGCCTAGTTAATATACAGTGTTATGTTCAGTTTCAGATATACAATATAGTGACTCAACAGTTCTATATATTACTTGGAGCTCATCAAGATACTCTTATGGTGCCTAGCTGGCTCAGTTGGTAGAGTGTGTGACTCTTGATCTTAGGATTGTAGGTTTGACCCCCGTGTTGGGTATAAAGATTACTTTAAAAAAAATCTTAAAAAGAATAAAGATAGTAGACTCTTAATCTCCTTCACCTATTTCATTCATCCTCCCACCCACCACCTCTCTGGTAACCATCTGTTTGTTTTCTATAGCTGAGTCTGTATTTTGGTTTGTCTTTCTCATTTTTTTCTTCTGTTCATTAAATTAAATTGCACATATGAATGAAATCATATGGAACTTGTCTTTCTCTGACTGGCTTATTTTGCTTAGCATTACACTCTCCTGATCCACCTGTGCTGTTGCAAATGGCAAGATTTCAATCATTTTTATGGCTGAATAATATTCCATTGTATATGTATACCATGTCATCTTTTTCCACTCATCTCCCAATGGATATATAATTCTATATTTGTAAGGTTCAAACAAGGCAAAATTAATCCATGACTGTAGACATCAGAATAGAGATTGCCTCTGGGTGGGAGGAGAACAGACTGGAAAGGATCATGAAGGAACTCTCTAGGATTACAGCAGTATTATAAGCTTGATTGGGGGTGCTAGTTAATAGGTGGTGTATAAATTTATCAAAACTCATCAAACTGTACACTTAAGATCTATGCATTTTGCTGTTTATAATTATGCCTGAATGAAAAGTGTATTTGACAAAAAAGCTTTTTTTTTTTTAAATTTTTTTTTTAATTTATTTATTAGAAAGAGCGAGCACAGGCAGACAGAGAGGCAGGCAGAAAGGCAGAGGGAGGAGCAGGCTCCCCGCCGAGCAAGGAGCCCGATGTGGGACTCGATCCCAGGACGCTGGGATCATGACCCAAGCCGAAGGCAGCCGCTTAACCAACTGAGCCACCCAGGCGTCCCAAAAAAGCTTTTTTTTACATGTATTTGTACTAAGAAATTTTATTAATTATGTAGCAAGGTGACATTGAGGAATTCACACTATACATCCTTCCAGGAAAGGAACAAATGCTTGCCCTCCCCAAAGAGGGTAGCCAGGCCTTTGTTCCTAAGGACTTAGTTTTCCTAATCCACCGCAAGGAGTTAAGTTTTGCCTGCTGAAAAAATTGGCAAGAACCTAAAAGACACCCCTCATATAAGACTAGACCTGTGGAGGGACGCCTGGGTGGCTCAGTTGGTTAAGCAGCTGCCTTCAGCTCAGGTCATGATCCCAGGAGGATCGAGTCCCACATCAGCTTCTTGCTCGGCGGGGAGCCTGCTTCTTCCTCTGCCCCTGCCTGCCTCTCTGTCTGCCTGTGCTCGATCTCTCTCTCTCAAATAAATAAAGAAAATCTTTAAAAAAAAAAAAAAAGACTAGACCTGTGGAGGATTTTAAGCTAAGTTGTGCGGGAGGCTTAGTATTTGGTGTTTCCAGGGTTGAGAAGAACAGGAAGCCAGCTTCCTGATATGGAAACAATGTTGAAGCTGCAGTTTCAATGGAATAATAAGCCCTGAGCCTGGTGGGATTTATGTCCTCCTGGTCCTAGGATTTCAGAGATAGTAGACTGGGAGTCTTGACAAAGGTCTCTGTGACCAAGCTTGGCACACTGGAACTGAGCCACAGTTTTTGCCTTCAGATGGCAAAGATGAAAAGCAACAGTTACTCCCATGGTTTAGGGACCTAACCCTCTGGGCACCTGGGGGCGGGGGGGGTCAGTTGTTTGAGTGTCTCTTGATTTGGGCTCATGTCCTGATCTGAGGGTCATGGGATCAAGCCCCACATTGGGCTCCATGCTCAGTGGGGAACCTGCTTGAAGTTTCTCTCTCTCTCTCCCCCTCACTGCCCCTCCCCTCTGCTTGAGCACACGCTCTCCCTAAATAAATAAAAATAAAATCTTTGTTTTTAAAAAAGTACCTGACCTTCCACCATTTGGAATAAACTGCAAAAGCTCCAGAATTCCCATACAATACAAAGGTTGGGGGAGGAAAAACTGACTCTAGGCTTTTTAGCCAACCTAGGTGATAGGAGGCTTAAAGCAGATTATACTCGATGTAGACAAGGAACTGTATTTGCCCATTCTTATACCTAAGTGTTCTGGAACAATTCACACCTGTTAAAGTCAATTAACTTTCATGCTTCACCTGTTACATGGGGGAAAATGGGCATTTGTCTTTTCTCTTCCTCTTAAAGATGTTAAAATGAACTTTACAACCTTAAAAAACATGCTGCTTTAAAATGAAAATATTAGGGGCACCTCGGTGGCTCAGTGGGTTAAAGCCTCTGGCTTCCGCTCAGGACATGATCCCAGGGTCCTAGGATTGAGCCCCACATCGGGCTCTCTGCTCAGCAGGGGGCCTGCTTCCCTTCCTCTCTCTGCCTGCCTCTTTGCCTACTTGTGATCTCTCTCTGTCAAATAAATAAATAAAAACTTAAAAAAAAAATAAAATGAAAATATTATATACCTAATGTCACTTATCATGTATTATGAAAAAGAGATAAAGCGATGTATAAATTCCCAAGGGGTTGACAAATTTTGACAATGAAAGTTTGAGGGTCAAAACAGGCTGGGAAAAGCTGCTGCAGGTGGTGGGATGCTGAGAGAGTTTGTTTGTTTGTTCAGTCAATTTTGGCGGAATGACACAGTCAGCCATGGGAAGCTCTGTGTATGTGGTTTCTCTTCCATAAAGCCAGGGCTATGTTCTATGCTCTAGGCTGGAAAAAGTTTGTAGGAGACCAGCTAGCATACCATAAATAGATGAAGTCCTAGTTAAGACAGCAGTACTCAAGTGGGATTGCTGTGTTTAAGAGATGTTTCTGAGAAAAAAGAAATTGAAAGGAACTTTGTGGCCAAAGGTATTGATAACTAGATCTACCTCCAAGTCCTAGAGTATAGGCTAGCGCTGTCCAATAGAATGTTCTATGATGATGGAAATATTCCAGTCCAATGTGATAGCCTCTAGCCACATGTGATACTTGAAACGTCCACAATGTGATTAAGGAACTGAATTCTAAATTTTAAGTAATTTTGATTAATTTAAATTTGAATGGCCCCATGTGGCCAGTGGTTACCAGACTGGATCTAGAGGTCTAGAGAATTAATTTGAGCAGCAAGGTGAATATCTCCACATAAATTTTGTTTGTTTGTTTGTTTAGATTTTTATTTATTTATTTGACAGAGATCACAAGTAGGCGGAGAGGCAGGCAGAGAGAGAGAGAGAGAGGAAACAGGCTCCCTGCTGAACAGAGAGCCCGACGCGGGGCTCGATCCCAGGACCCTGGGATCATGACCTGAGCCAAAGGCAGAGAGTTTAACCCACTGAGCCACCCAGGCGCCCCATATCTCCACATAAGTTTTACAAGCACTTCAAATGTCATAGTTCATTTTCAGCCTCCTACCACACGACTTCTGTCTAATGTTTCCTATGTTGTTCAAAATGCCATCATCTTGTCAGTCGTCCAGGGTTGAAAATTGAAAAGTCATTTATTCATTTCACAAACATCCAGGGAGCACTTACTAAATGCCAGGCAGGATACTAGGCAAAGGGAATACAAAGATGAATATAGTCCTTGTAGAAAAACAGTGACCCAGTCCCTTCCCTTTCTTTCTGCTTTACTTTTCACATCCAAACTTTTGTCACCATAGCCCCCTGAGGGCAAAGATTTTTGTCCCTTTCATGTACCGCTGTATCCATAGAGCCTAAAGGAGCGCCTTATACAGGGTGGTGGCTGGTCAACATTTGAGGAATAAATTCATACCTCTCCTACCTTTAATTTCCTTTTCCCTCCTTCCTACTAGCTTGTTAACAATCTCTAACTGGCTTAGCTACCCAGACAACTGCCATAGACACTTACCAGATTTATTTTAAAGTTTCACTTTCAAAGTGTGGTCCTGCGTCAATAAGGTTACAGTATATAAAATCAACATACAGAAATTCATCGCATTTCTTTTTTTTTTAGGATTTTATTTGAGAGAGAGAGAGAGAGAGAGAGCATGAGAGGAGAGAGGTCAGCGGGAGAAGCAGACTCCCCGCTGAGCAGGGAGCCCGATGTGGGACTCGATCCCAGGACTCCAGGATCATGACCCAAGCCGAAGGCAGTCGCCCAACCAACTGAGCCACCCAGGCGCCCCAATTCATTGCATTTCTATATACTAACAATGAAGCCGTAGAAAGAGAAATTAGGAAAACCATCCCATTTACAACTTCACCAAAAATAATAAAAGACCTAGAAATAAACTTAACCTAGAAGTAAACAAGGAGATAGAAGACCTGTACTCAGAAAATTATAAAAGATTGATGAAAAAAACTGAAGATGGCACAAATGAAAAGACATTCCATGCTCCTGGCTTGGAAGAACAAATATTGTTAAAATACCCCTGTTACTCAAAGCGATCTACAGCTTTAATGGGATCCCTTTCAAAAAATCATCAGCATTTTTCACAGAACTAGAACAATCATAAAATTTGTACAGAACCACAAAAGACCCCAAACAGCCAAAGCAATCTTGGGGGAGGAAAAAAACACATCTGGAGGCGTCACAATTCCAGATTTCAAGGTATACTACTACAAAGCGATAACAATCAAAATAGTATGGTACTGGCACAAAAATAGACACACAGATCAATGGAACAGAATAGAAAGTTCAGAAATAAACCCACCATTATATGGTCAATTAACCTTTGACAAAGGAGGAAAGAATATGCGATGGGAAAAAGTCTCTTCAACAAATGGTGTTGAGAAAACTGAATAGTTACATGCAAAGGAATGAGATTGGACCATTTTCTTACAACATACACAAAATAAACTCAAAACGGGTAAAGGACCTCTATGTGAGACATGAAACCATAAAAATCCTGGAAGAGAGCGCAGGGAGTAAGATCTCTGACATTGGCCATAGCAACAGTTTTCTAGATGTATCTCCTGAGGCAAGGGAAAGAAAAGCAGAAATAAACTCTTAGGACAACACCGAAACAAAAAGCTTCTGCACAGCACAGGAAGCAACCAACAAAACTAAACAACAACTTACCGAATGGGAGAAGATATTTGCAAATGACATATCCAATAAAGGGTTAGTATCCAAAATATAGAGAGAACTTATGCAATTCAACACCCCAAAACCAAATAATCCAAATAAAAATGGGCAGAAGAGAGGTGCCTGGGTGGCTCAGGCAGCTAAGTGTCCAACTCTTTACTTCAGCTCAGGTCATGATTTCAGAGTCATGAGATCAAACCCCATGTTGGGCTTCACACTCAGGGCTGAGTCTGCTTGAGATTCTCTCCCTCTCCTTCTCCCCCTCCCCCCGACTCATGTTCTCTCTCTCTCTCTAAAATAAATAAGTAAAATCTTTTTAAAAATTTAAAATAGAATTATATTATCCAGTAATTGCAATATTGGGTATTTACCCAGAAACTTTGAAAACACTAATTCAAAAGGATATGTGTACCACTATATATATAGCAGCATTATTTTTAAAAAGATTTTATTTAGGGGCGCCTGGGTGGCTCAGCGGGTTAAAGCCGCTGCCTTCGGCTCGGGTCATGATCCCAGGGTCGTGGGATCGAGCCCCGCATAGGGCTCTCTGCTCTTCGGACAGTCTGCTTCCTCCTCTCTCTCTCTCTGCCTCTCTGCCTACTTGTGATCTCTGTCTATCAAATAAATAAATAAAATATTTAAAAATAAAAAATTTAAAAAAATAAAAGATTTTATTTATTCATTTGAGAGAGAGAGCATGCATGAGTGGGGGGGAGGGACAGAGAGAGAGGGAAAAGCAGGCTCCCCCTGAGCAGGGAGCCTGACATGGGGCTTGATCCAGGACCCCGGATTCATAACCTGAGCCGAAGGCAGACACTTAGCCAACTAAGCCACCCAGGTATCCCTAGAATAGCATTATTTACAATAGCCAAATTATGGAAGCACTCCAAGTGTCCATTGATAGATGAATAAATAAAGAATATGTAGTATATATATATATATATATACACACAATGGAATATTATTCAGCCATAAAAATGAATGAAATCTTGAAAAAAATGAATGAAACCTTGTCATTTGCAACAACATGGATGGATCTAGAGAGTATAATGGTAGGTGAAAGAAGCTAGTCAGAGAAAGACAAATTCCATGTGATTTCACTCACATGTGGAATTTAAGAAACAAAACAAATGAACAAAGGAAAAATAAAGAGAAACCAAAAGACAGGCTCTTAACTACAGAGAACAAACATGGTTACCAGAGGTTGGTGGTGGGGGATGGGTGAAAGGGATTGAGAGTACACTTATCTTGACAAGCACTGAGTGATGTATAGAATTATTGAATTACTTATTGTACACCTGAAACTAATATAACACTGTATGTTAACTATACCGCAATTAAAATTTTTAAATCGTAAAATAACATAAAAATTTCCTTTCTTAATCCCAGCGTCCTAGGATCGAGTCCCGCATCCGGCTCCTTGCTCGGCAGGGAGTCTGCTTCTCCCTCTGCCTGCCTCTCTGCCTGCCTCTCTGTTTGCCTGTGCTCGTTCGTTCTCTCTCCCTCTCTCTCTGACAAATAAATGAATAAAATCTTAAAAAAAAAAAAATTTCCTTTCTTAAAAAAAAAAAAATGTGACAGGGCACCTGGGTGGCTCCGTGGGTTAAAGCCTCTGCCTTTAGCTCAGGTCATGATCCCAGGGTCCTAGGATCGAGCCCCACATCGGGCTCTCTGCTCAGCAGGGAGCCTGTTTTCCTTCCTCTCTCTGCCTGCCTCTCTGCCTGCTTGTGATCTCTGTCTGTCAAATAAATAAATAAATAAAATCTTAAAAAAAAAAGACCTTTGACATTTTTTTTTTAAGATTTATTTATTTATTTGAGAGAGAGAGAGCATGCGCATGGAGCAGGGGGAGGGGAGGGAGAGAGGAGGAAGGGAGAGAGCCAGACTCCCTGCATGATGCAGGGCTTGATCTCACAACCCTGAGATCATGACCTGAGCCTAAATCAAGAGTCACAGACCAACTGAGCCACCCAGGCGCCCCTTGACATCTTTCAATTGCATATAGAATGAATATATGTATATACGAACTCTTCAGCCTGGCCTTGAAAGCCCTCTGCAATGTCACCTCTGTCAATTTTCCAGACTTTTCTCTCACTGAGCTCCCTATACTTCTACATTTCAACCACATAGGTATCCTCTCTTCAAACATACCCAACACTCTTCAGTTTCCCCTGCTTTTCCTCAATCCATTCCTTCCCTCTGGAAAGTCTCTTCCATCCACGCTATCCACCTTCAAAGCCCTTCCCTTCTTCTGAAGCACAATTCAAACCTGAGGTCCCCCGGAGGCATTTTATAGATTCCCCTGTTCAAAAGACTGCCTCCAACCTCTTCAGCAGTATTTATACTTCTATGAGCTCTTATCATTTTCTCTTTCCTTATGTATATATCCTTCTGTCTCCCCAGGTTCGCCTAGAGCTCATAGAGGGTGGGGTCGGGGTTTTACTTTTTCTCAATGTCTAGTACACCACCATATATAATAGGAGCTCAGGGTTTGTTGAAATAAACTGAAAGGAACAGGATTGAGCATGATTTACACTTATAGAAAGACATCCATAGGTACTATCTCAACTTCCCTCTTCCCCCACCCAGTTCTTCCCCTGGCCCAAGATGTAGGAGTTTCCATAGCTTCAGAGGCAGGGACAGGGAGCGGTGGATTTCCAGGGAGGGTTGCATCACATACCTCTGAGTCTGTCTTGGCTGCCACCTGCTCCCCATTCTGTCTCCCAGATAAGAGCAGCCAAAACCCCCAAACGAGGAAACCAAATAGTAGTAGAAGGCTGACATATGACGGAGGCGGGATGGCCAGCCCCCAAATCGGTGCCATTTCTCAACCCCATGCCCCTCTCAGCCAAACAATATTCTCCCTCAAGGTTGTGACTCCATATGACATCACAATGGACATTCCAGGGTAAACCTGACAGGGCCCAGCCAATGTGCGAGCTGCTTGGCTCTCTTCTCTGAGATGTGTCCATCAGAGGCCCCTTCCTGCAGCTGTCCATGGGCTCTGCCTTGGCAGCCAATGCTCAGGGAAGACCTCCTTTGCCATTCTACTAGGACTGGGCTGGACAACTTGGTATAGAGAGTATGGAGGCAAGATTTCAAAGGAGCAGCCCCTCCAAAGGGCTTGTCTTGTCCTATAAGCATCTTCTCTGGAACCAGTCACTCCCTAGAGGTCCAGGTATGCTGTCATGTTCCCAATCACGAATTAGAATACTGAGGCAAGTCCACTTAGGAAAGCTAAGCTATCTTGAGTATAGATACTCTCAGGAAATGTGATTATATATGGTTTCCTAACTCCAAAGTTTGACACATTTCTTCATTGCTATAGCATTGAAACAGAGAAGAGATGTCACTTAGGGAAATAAAACCATCTTTGAGGATCACTCAACTCCAAAATCCATAGTTTCACTTTCTAGAAGACTTATTATGTCATCACACCCAGAGTTAACTGGATTCTCTATGGTTAATTCACCATAAACAAAATTTACAAAGAATCAACTTATGCTATACTAAAGATGAATAAAACTGGCCAGGGTATTTTTTTTTCTTGTAGGAGTGTTAATTTGGAAGATCAATTCAATTAAATAACTATTGGCTAGCAGGCGCTGTTTTTGAAAAAGACAGTTATGGTTTCTCACTTTATAGAATTTTCAATCCACTGAAGCAGCCAAAGTAATATTCTCAGTAAGCCCATCATCAAGGAAGTGGTTAAATAACACATGATATGCCCATATTATGAAAGACTTTGCAGTCACTATAAAGATTTTAATTATAAAGAATGATACTTGGGGGACGGCTGGGTGGCTCAGTTGGTTAAGCGGCTGCCTTCGGTTCAGGTCATGATTCCAGCGTCCTGGGATCGAGTTCCACATCGGGCTCCTTGCTCGGCAGGGAGCCTGCTTCTCCCTCTGCCTCTGCCTGCCACTCTGTCTGCCTGTGCTCACTCTCTCTCTCTCTCTAACAAGTAAATAAATAAAATCTTAAAAAAAAAAAAAAAAAGAATGATACTTGGTAGGCTGAGCACACATGACATGGCAGGTTACTACTATATGCCAGCCTAGAGTTCTAAGGTTAGGGGTGGAGGTATAGTTTTGGTTCTTAGAACACGTGTGTACAATTTGACAAGCACTTTTTAAAAAGGATTTTATTTATTTATTTGAGAGAGAATGAGAGAAAGAGGAATCTCTAAGCAGGGAAGGGGCAAAAGGAGAGGGAGAAGCAGGCTCCCCACTGAGCAGAGAGCCAGACATGGGGCTTAATCCCAGGATTCCAGGATGGTGACCTGAGTCAAAGGCAGATGCTTAAGCAACTGAGCCACCCAGGCACCCCACTTTTTTTCTGTATGTGTTTAAAAATGTATTCTTTGGGGGTGTCTGGGTGGCTCAGTGGGTTAAAGCCTCTGCCTTCAGCTCAGGTCATGATCTCAGGGTCCTGGGATCGAGCCCTACATCGGGCTCCCTGCTCACTGGGGAGCCTGCTTCCCTTCCTCTCTCTCTACCTCTCTGCCTGCCTCTCTGCCTACTTGTGACCTCTGTCAAATAAATAAATAAAATCTTTTTAAAAAATGTATTCTTTGTGTCTTGAATAATCACTCACCATTATGTTTGAGTTATCCACGCTGCTCTGTACTGTGGGGACTCGTTTTTATTATTTCATTGCATGGTATAACCATTGCATAACTTATTTTTTTCTCTTTTTCAATTTAAACTCAATTAGCCAACATATAGTACATCATTAGTTTCAGATGTAGTGTTCTGTGATTCATCAGTCATTGCATAACTCATTTATCTATTACGATATTGATGGACATTTGTTTTCCATGTTTGGCTGTTATAACCAATGCTGTTAAAAATATCCATGTCGGGGCGCCCGGGTAGCTCAGTGGGTTAAGCCTCTGTCTTCAGCTCAGGTCATGATCTCAGGGTCCTGGGATCGAGCCCTGCATCCGGCTCTCTGCTCAGCGGGGAGCCTGCTTCCCCCTCTCTCTCTGCCTGCTTGTGATCTCTGTCTGCCATATAAATAAATAAAATCTTTTTTAAAAAATCCATGTCCTTGCATCTTCATGGGTATATATTCTTATTTTTCTATGGCTATGGCTCTTAAGCTTTAACATACATCAGAATCACCTGGACAGTTTGTAAAAACACAGACTGCTGGCCCCCACCCCGAGAGTTGCTGACTGATTGAATTTGGAGTAAAGCTCAGGAATTTGGCATTTCTTTTTTTTTTTTTAAAGATTTTATTTATTTATTTGACAGAGAGATAGATCACAAGTGGGCAGAGAGGCAGGCAGAGAGAGAGAGAGGGAAGCAGGCTCCCTGCTGAGCAGAGAGCCAGATGCGGGACTTGACCCCAAGACCCTGGGATCATGACCTGAGCTGAAAGCAGAGGCTTTAACCCACTGAGCCACCCAGGCACCGCGAACTTGGCATTTCTAAGATGTTTCCAGCTGTTGCTGGTACTGTTGGACCAAGGACCACACTTTAAGGACCCCTGCTCTATAGCATCTACCAAGTTGTGGAATGGCTGGGTTATAGAGTATGTGTAACTTAAGCTTTAGGAGACAGTGCCAAACTGTTTTCTCCTAGTGGCCGTGTCAGTATCTCCACCGGTGGTGAATGGCAGTTCTTCCTGCTCCACTTTCCTGCCAATGTGGGGTGTCGGCAGGCTGTTTCCATTTAGCCAATCTGGTATATGTGGTAACAGTATTCCATTGCTTAACTTAAATCTCTCTGGTTACTAATAATTACTAACTTGTGAACACATTTTCATGAGTTAATTGGGCATTTTGTTTTTAAACATAATGCTGCATTCTGGCTGCTAATATCTTGTTTAGGACTTTTGTTCCCTGTTTCATGAATGAGGCCATCCTGTGATTTTTCTCTCTTGTTCTGTCTTTGTCAGGCTTTTGGTATCAAGGTCAGGCTAGACTCCTGAGTTGGGGAATATTTCCTCCTTTTTTTAATGCCTGAAAAAGTTTGCATAAGATCGAAACTATTTGAGGGGCACCTGGGTGACTCAGTGGGTTGAAGCCTCTGCCTTCGGCTCAGGTCGTGATCTCAGGGTCCTGGGATCGAGCCCCGCATCGGGCTCTCTGCTCGGCAGGGAGTCTCCCTCCCCCTCTCTCTCTGCCAGCCTCTCTGCCTACATGTGATTTCTGTTTGTCAAATAAATAAAATCTTTAAAAAAAAAGATTGAAACTATTTGATTCTTCAACATTTGGTACAATTTGTCAACAAAGCCATACAAGCTTGGAGTTTTGAGTGAAGTTTTTTTTTTAAAGACTTTATTTATTTACTTGACAGAGAACACAAGTAGGCAGAGAGGCAGACAGAAAGAGAGAGGGAGCAGCAGGCTCCCTGCCGAGCAGAGAGCCTGATGCGGGGCTCAATCCCAGGACCCTGGGACCATGACCCCTGCCAAAGGCAGAGGCCTTATCCCACTGAGCCACCCCGATGCCGAGAGAAGATTTTTGACTAAAGATTTCATTTATTTGAAGGTTATAGTGCTATCGAGAATTGATAAATATTTTTAAATATTTTATTATTTATTTTTAAATAAGAGAGAGGGTGATCATAAGCAGGGTGAGCTGTAGGCAGAGGGAGAAGCAGGCTCCCCACTGAGCAAGGAGGCCCATGTGGGACTCCATCCCAGGACCCTGAGATCATGACCTGAGCAGAAGACAGCAGCTTAACCAGCTGAGCCACCCAGGCATCCCGAGAGTTTGTAAATTTTTTTGAATCTTCTTTGGTGAGTTATATTTTCTAGTAATTTTTTCTATTTAATCTACATTTTCAAATATATATATATTTTAAAGATTTTATTTTTATT
This sequence comes from Taxidea taxus jeffersonii, assembly GCA_003697995.1. Taxonomy (NCBI): domain Eukaryota; kingdom Metazoa; phylum Chordata; class Mammalia; order Carnivora; family Mustelidae; genus Taxidea; species Taxidea taxus. Next base: position 12,933 of record ML108461.1, read on the forward strand.
TATTTGTCAGATAGAGAGAGAGCACAGGAGCAAGCACAGGCAGACAGAGTGGCAGGCAGAGGCAGAGGGAGAAACAGGCTTCCCGCTGAGCAAGGAGCCCGATGTGGGACTCGATCCCAGGACGCTGGGATCATGACCTGAGCCGAAGGCAGCTGCTTAACCAACTGAGCCACCCAGGCGTCCCTACATGTTCAAATATATTAACATAAAGTTATTCAAACGCAGTACTGTCTTCTTGTTTTTATGATATCGGTTATTTGTGTCTTCTCTTTTTTTTCTTATCCTTGATCTTGCTAGAGATTTGTTTATTTTATTTTATTTTTTTTAAGATTTTATTTATTTATTTGTCAGAGAGAGTGAGCACAGGCAGACAGAGTCAGGCAGAGGCAGAGGGAGAAGCAGGCTCCCCGATGAGCAAGGAGCCCGATGTGGGACTCGATCCCAGGACGCTGGGATCATGACCCGAGCCGAAGGCAGCTGCTTAACCAACTGAGCCACCCAGGGGTCCCTTTTATTTTTTTTTTTAAAGATTGTATTTATTTGAGAGAAAGAGTGAGCACAAGGGGGGAGGGAGGGGCTTAGGGAGAGAAAGAAGCGACTCCCTGCTAAGCAGGGAACCCACTGTGGGGCTCCACCCCTGGACCCCAGGATCAGGACCTGAGGCTAAGGCAGCTATTTAATCAACTGAACCACCCAGGCGCCCCAAATTTATCAATTTTAATTAATAATTTCAAAGAGCCAACTTTATGTTTGCTTTCAATTTCAATCATTTTTCCCTTTGTCTTTATTATTTCCTTACTTCTACTCTCTTTTTTGCCCCAGTTTTATTGAGATAAAATTGACAATTCTACTTTCTTTGGATTTATTTTGCTGGTTTTTTTTCTAACTTCTTGAGATTAATGCCTAGATCATTCACTTTTTAAAAAAATTTATTTATTTGACAGACAGAGATCACAAGTAGGCAGAGAAGCAGGCAGAGAGAGAGGAGGAAGCAGGCTCCCTGTTGCGCAGAGATCCCAGGATTCTGGGATCATGACCCGAGCCAAAGGCAGAGACTTTAACCCACTGAGCCACCCAGGTGCCCCTAGATCATTCACTTTTAATCCCTTTCCCCTAATATAGGCATTTGAGAGTATACATTTTCTCCTAAATACTACTTTAGTTTCATTCTGTAAGTTAGGACACAGAATTTTTATCATTGTGTTCTAACTATTTTCTAATTTCTATGATGATTTCTTTGATCCATGCATTATTCAGTAATTCATTTTAAGTTTCTAGACATATGGGGATTTTTCAGTTATCTAACAAAGCTGGACTGTGGCCAGAATATGTACTTTAATTTCACTCCTTTAAATTGCTCTAAGACTTTATTCCCCATTTATGGTCAGTTAAAAATTTTTTTTCTGTGTGCTTAAAAATTCTGCAGGTGTAGAAAATAATCTCTTCAGGGGGCACGTGGGTGAATCAGTCAGTTAAGTGCTGGACTTCCGATTCTGGCTCAGGTCAGGATCTCAGGGTGCTGGGTGGGGAGTCTACTTGGGTCTCTCTCTCTCCCTTTGCTTCTGCCCCTCCTCCTGCACGTGTGTGTGTGTGTGTGTGTGTGTGTGTGTGTGTGTGTGCACGCATGCGCTCTCTCTCTCTCAAATAAATAAATCTTTTTTTTTTTAATAAATAAATCTTAAAAAAGAAAAAAAGACTCTCTTCAGAGTTTCCTCTTCTGCCTGGGGTTGGGGGATGTCTCTATGACCATTTGGTCAATTCTGTTGATCTCCATGTTCAAATCTATATTTTTCCTAAACTTTTGTCTGCTTTTTGTCCACCAATTACGAAGACAAGTATGTAAAATTTCTCATAATGATTGTGGATTTATTTCTCCTTTGAATAGCGAGAATTTTTGCTTTATGTATTTGTAAGTTTTATTTAAATTCATTATTTATTCCTGGTGAATTAAATCTTGTATCACTATGAAGACCCTCGTTATCTCTAACAATACTTTTGGCCTTTAGTTCTTTTGTCTGATACTAGTATTGCTATAGCGATTTTCTTTTGATTGGTACTTGTATAGTGTATCTTTTCCCATTCTTTCAACCTTTCTATATCTTTTTAATATTGGATAAATAAAAAAAATCTAAATATATGCTATTGGCAAGAGACATGTCTAAAACAAATAGATTTTAATTGGAGCACTGATAAGAGTAGGCAATTAGCTGGACAGGGGCTGGAGGCAAGGATGGTGATAAGTAGATTACACATTAGAAGCCTGGGGGCACAACATCCTGACTTTGTGGCTTCCAAGTCCCCTGGGCTAAGAGACCAAGAGCCACAGGTGCGGAACAGGCCACTCTCCTCTTCCACCTCTGCCCCAAGGTAACCCCTGGACTCATTATAATATATTTGTGATGGGGTTTTAGCCCCCCACTCCCCATGGGGGAAAGCTGCCCTGATGGTTCGGGGACAAACTTTGTAGGATCAAAAACTAACCTCCTAGGGTACCTGGGTGGCTCAGTGGGTTGAGCCTCTGCCCTCGGCTCAGGTCATGATCTCAGGGTCCTGGGATGGAGCCCCACATCAGGCTCTCTGCTCAGCGGGGAGTCTGCTTCCTCCTCTCTCTCTGCCTGCCTCTCTGCCTACTCGTGATCGCTGTCTGTCAAATAAATAAACAAAAATCTTAAAAAAACAAAAACAAAAACAAAACCTAACCTCTCTTGACCTGTGGGAGGACTCTCTCAAAGGATTGGACGCAGCCTCCGTTAGAGGCCGACCTATGTATGACGCAAGACCCCCTCCATGCCCCACCCCCACCCCCCACCCACCACACACACACACACACACACACACACACACACACACACACACACAAAGAAAAGACTCCTATAGCCTCAGCGCAGTTGCCTCCTCAGGGCCTTACCCCTTCTCCCTCCTTGAGAGTGTACCATCCTCAATAAACTGCTTTGTGCTTGCTACCTTCTTCTCTCCTTATTTAAATTCAAGTTACTTAACATATACTGTATTATTAGTTTCAGGGTAGGGTTTAGTTATTCATCAGTCACATATAACACCCAGTGCCCATTATATCACGTGCCCTCCTTAATGCCCATCCCCCCACCCCCACCCCAACTGTCTTTATTAGAGCCCGGATCCTCACAGAAATCTTTCATGGGGAATCCAAGAACCAAGACCTCCACTCACACAGCACGGACTGTCCCACCGCAAACAGCACGCCCTCCATTTCCAGTTCCATTACACATCCCATTATATTTAATGCAGTTACTAAAACAGGATCAAAATTACCCTTTTACGAGGCACTTTCTAGTTCATCCTGTTTTATATTTCTTTTTCTCTCATTTCTTGCCTTTTATTTATTTATTTATTTTTTTTAAAGATTTTATTTATTTATTTGTCAGAGAGAGAGCGGGAGCGAGCACAGGCAGACAGAGGCAGAGGGAGAAGCAGGCTCACAGCTGAGCAAGGAGCCCGATGTGGGACTCGATCCCAGGACGCTGGGATCATGACCTGAGCCGAAGGCAGCTGCTTAACCAACTGAGCCACCCAGGCGTCCCTCATTTCTTGCCTTTTAGTTGGATAACAAAGTATTTTTAATTAATTACTCCATTTTTTTCCTTCACTATGTGGAAGTTAAATTCTGTTTTTTGTTCTTTCGGCACAAGGGTTGACAAACTGTGTTCTGTGGGTCAAGGCTAGCCTGATGCCTGTTTTTGTAAATAAGGATTTACTGGAACCCAGCCACACTCATTTTACATATTGTCTCTGCTCTCGTGCTACAACAGCAAGCAGTTACAATGACAGCCATAGGGGGTTTGCAATGACTAAAATATTTACTATCTAGCCAACCCCATTTTTTTAAAAGACTTTATTTATTTGACAGACACAGATCACAAGTAGGCAGAGAGGCAGACAGAGAGAGGGGGAAGCAGGCTCCCTGCTGAGCAGAGAGCCCGATGTGGGGCTCGATCCCAGGACCCTGAGATCATGACCTGAGCTGAAGTCAGAGGCTTTTTTTAAAAAATATTTTATTTATTTTTCTGAGAGAGAGAGTGAGAGCATGAGAGGGGAGAAGGTCAGAGGGAGAAGCAGACTCCCCATGTAGCTGGGAGCCTGATGTGGGACTCGATCCCGGGACTCCGGGACCATGACCCGAGCCGAAGGCAGTCGCTTAACCAACTGAGCCACCCGGGCGCCCCAAAGGCAGAGGCTTTAACCCACTCAGCCACCCAGGTGTCCTGCCAACCCCATTTTTTAATGCAACCCCTTTAAAATGGAATATACACACTTAACCTATCAAATTCTTAAATTAAAACCTCTGTCAAGGCCCTCTGAATATTTTAATTACATTTACCCGTTTCCACATATAGGTTACTATGGTCAGGAATTTTATTTTCTTAGGAGGCTTAGACTGAGGTTATGTGTTTTGGGAAAAATACCACAGAGGCAACATGCCCTTCTCATTACATCATCCCAGGTAGTACGTGATAGCAGCTGGTGTTTTTAATCTTCATTACTTGGCTAAGGTAGTGAGCGCCTGCCAGGTTTCTCCACAGTGAAGCTATTATTTTTCTTTCCAGCACAAATGTCCAAACATTCGCAGGTTTTCTTTGGATGTTCCCTCACCCCACCCCAACCTCCTTTCTTTCTTTTTTTTTTTTTTTTTTTAAGATTTTATTTATTTGAGAGAGAGCCCAAGAGGAAGTAGAGTCAGAGGGAGAAGCCGACTCCCCGCTGAGCAAAGAGGCCGATGCGGGACTTGGTCCTGGGACTCGATCCTGGGACTCCAGGATCAAGTCCTGAGCCGAAGGCAGTCGCTTAACCAACTGAGCCTCCCGGGCACCCCCCCAACCTCCTTTCTTCCAAAATTTTCCTTGATTCTTGGCCTACCCCGTAATCTCCCCCAAATAAGCCTGCTTTTTTTAAACCCATTTCAACTCTGTCTTGTATTGGAATTGTTCTTTTGTGCTTGTGAATTCCTAGGGGATGGGGAACAGACCTTAGCCATCTTTATCTCCTCCAGCTGCTACTCTATCAAGTTCATTATACCTGAACATCACACACAACTGAATAAGACTTGAATTGACTCGCTATCATTGACTTGATACTACTGCACCATCCAAGTACTTGGTAACAGAACAAAACAAAACACCCTCTGGACTTCTAGAGTCCTCCTGCATCCAGCACTGGGGAACTTGGACCCTGAACCATATCCATCCCACATCTGGGATTGAGGCTACTGCAGGCTGGCATCATCAACAGCATCAACGGGGTACTCTGCCATCTCCAGTGCTAAAGAGCTGGCTATCTCTTCTGACTTGACCCTGCTCACGATGCCAAGGAGAGAGGAGAACTTACCCAATGAAAACAAGCAGGAGGGGCACCTGGATGGTTCAGTGGATTAAAGCCTCTGCTTT
>ML108461.1:18752-29693 GCA_003697995.1 Taxidea taxus jeffersonii
AGATCACAAGTAGGCAGAGAGGCAGACAGAGAGAGGGGGAAGCAGGCCCCCTGCTGAGCAGAGAGCCCGATGTGGGGCTCGATCCCAGGACCCTGAGATCATGACCTGAGCTGAAGTCAGAGGCTTTTTTAAAAAAATATTTTATTTATTTTTCTGAGAGAGAGAGTGAGAGCATGAGAGGGGAGAAGGTCAGAGGGAGAAGCAGACTCCCCATGTAGCTGGGAGCCTGATGCGGGACTCGATCCCGGGACTCCGGGACCATGACCCGAGCCGAAGGCAGTCGCTTAACCAACTGAGCCACCCGGGCACCCCAAAGGCAGAGGCTTTAACCCACTCAGCCACCCAGGTGTCCTGCCAACCCCATTTTTTAATGCAACCCCTTTAAAATGGAATATACACACTTAACCTATCAAATTCTTAAATTAAAACCTCTGTCAAGGCCCTCTGAATATTTTAATTACATTTACCCGTTTCCACATATAGGTTACTATGGTCAGGAATTTTATTTTCTTAGGAGGCTTAGACTGAGGTTATGTGTTTTGGGAAAAATACCACAGAGGCAACATGCCCTTCTCATTACATCATCTCAGGTAGTACGTGATAGCAGCTGGTGTTTTTAATCTTCATTACTTGGCTAAGGTAGTGAGCGCCTGCCAGGTTTCTCCACAGTGAAGCTATTATTTTTCTTTCCAGCACAAATGTCCAAACATTCGCAGGTTTTCTTTGGATGTTCCCTCACCCCACCCCAACCTCCTTTCTTTCTTTCTTTCTTTTTTTTTTAAGATTTTATTTATTTGAGAGAGAGCCCAAGAGGAAGTAGAGTCAGAGGGAGAAGCCGACTCCCCGCTGAGCAAAGAGGCCGATGCGGGACTTGGTCCTGGGACTCGATCCTGGGACTCCAGGATCAAGTCCTGAGCCGAAGGCAGTCGCTTAACCAACTGAGCCTCCCGGGCACCCCCCAACCTCCTTTCTTCCAAAATTTTCCTTGATTCTTGGCCTACCCCGTAATCTCCCCCAAATAAGCCTGCTTTTTTTAAACCCATTTCAACTCTGTCTTGTATTGGAATTGTTCTTTTGTGCTTGTGAATTCCTAGGGGATGGGGAACAGACCTTAGCCATCTTTATCTCCTCCAGCTGCTACTCTATCAAGTTCATTATACCTGAACATCACACACAACTGAATAAGACTTGAATTGACTCGCTATCATTGACTTGATACTACTGCACCATCCAAGTACTTGGTAACAGAACAAAACAAAACACCCTCTGGACTTCTAGAGTCCTCCTGCATCCAGCACTGGGGAACTTGGACCCTGAACCATATCCATCCCACATCTGGGATTGAGGCTACTGCAGGCTGGCATCATCAACAGCATCAACGGGGTACTCTGCCCTCTCCAGTGCTAAAGAGCTGGCTATCTCTTCTGACTTGACCCTGCTCACGATGCCAAGGAGAGAGGAGAACTTACCCAATGAAAACAAGCAGGAGGGGCACCTGGATGGTTCAGTGGATTAAAGCCTCTGCTTTTAGCTCAGGTCATGGTCCCAGAGTCCTGGGATCAAGCATGGGCATGGGGCTCTCTGCTCAGCGGGAAGCCTGCTTCCTCCTCTCTCTCTGCCTGCCTCTCTGCCTACTTGTGATCTCTGTCTATCAAATAAATAAATAAAATCTTAAAAAAAAAAAAAAAGAAAACAAGCGGGAGAGTTCTAAGTAAAGAGAAGCAGAAATCTTTTGCAGGACCCTTTCCTCACTTTACCCATCTTGAGTTTTGGAGTTAGGAAGATGCATTTGTGGAGGATGAAAACCAAAGGGATGAAACTGAAGTCAGGGGAGTGGTGGTTAAAGAAAGTGGCCCTGGTTAAGGATCTCAGGTCCAACGTAAATGCCAGTGTATGTACAACAGGAAAAGAGCGCTCCGATAAAGGCTGGAGGTCCCCAGACATCTTAGGGGCGCCTCCAGCTGCCTTTACAAGGCTGGTGACTCTATCCACATAAAACCAAAATCTGTTTGGCACCTTAGCAGTCACCCTACTGCCTGAAGGTTCCAGGGAGCCCCAGAACTTTACCTGTGTACTTCTCCGGCACAAGGGGGAGCCAGCTCTCTTTTTTCAGAGTCCTACGCCCTAGGCACTGAAGGGCTGGAATGGGTCTGTGATGGGCAAGGTTTGTCTTCCACATGTCCAAACAGCCGAAGCTGAGGTCTAAAATGGACATACTAGGGTTTCTAGTGTTCTCTGCACCCCACCACCAAAGGCTGTTCAGCACCCCCAGAACTCCTTATGTCCCCCTTACAAACTAGGGCAGGGGAAGCAGCTCTCACTTCAGGGTCTACTCTGTGGATGTAGCTTTCAATTCTAGTGAGGAGGAGCCTGCTGTCCTGCCTAATTAGGATCCTTTCTCTGGGTGTCCTATGTTGGGGATACAACTTTTCCCCCTTCCTCTGGAATCACCTAGGTTCCCACTTCTCCCTGCATGTGTGAGTCTGTGCAGGAGCGGAAGGTGTGCAGGGGCGCGCACACGCAAATCCACATGTTGGAGATGAGGGATACTGAGATGCTGGGATAAGGTCTGCATCAGTGGCCCACGAAATGGGTTTGAGGGGCAGGGCGGATGTAAAGAAGTAAACCGGTTGTTGGGACCAACCCATGCCACCCATCTTGTCCCACCTTTAATTTATTGACTCTGATCTACTGAGTTCGGAAGGTTAACTTGACAAAACAAGGCATTTCATTTTATTTCTGAAATCAGAATATGCCAGCCGGTCAAGAGCAAGGACTTCCCCCGCCAAAGTAGAGAGCCTCTTTTCCCCCCACCCTGGGCTGCGGGTGGCCCCGGGGACTGGGCCTCTCCTCCTACTCCTGTGCTGCGAGCCCACCATGCTTCCATGGGCTTCACGCGCACAGAAATACCAGTTCACAGCCGGGTAGGCTCTGGGGTTTCCAGGGGGTCCGCGCCGCGCTTCCGACCTGGCCCAGAGAGGGCGCTCCGGACAGCCTCACAGACAGACGGAGCAGCAGCCAGCTGGGCCTGCGCCTCCGGGATGGAGCTCCGAAACAGGAGGCTCAGCAAGGCTACTGGGATCACCTGTGGGGAAGAGGCAGGGAGCACTGAAGCCAGAGAGAGTGAGGCCATCTGCGAAGAGCCCGGAAGAGCCAGAGCATTCGCTGTAGGAGTCAGAAGCCACTAGGTTGGATGCAAGCACAGAAGGGAGTTATCAAGACCAGAAATTGTAGTGAGGTGGGTTAAGAACAGAAAGAAGCCTTCCCCCGGACCCAGAAAACTATTCATCCTTTATGACCCAGTTCAAAGGCCCTTCCCCCTCTTTCCTGGCTCCCCTCCTAAAAAGACCCCTTTTCTGCACCCCTGCAGCAGCGTTTCGGCATCTCTGTGCCTCCTTTTAACCATCACAATGCCCCAAGAAAACAGGGAGCTTCACAGCAGAACGTCTCTAATTTTGTAAACCCAGTACCAAGCAAGATTGCTGATACACTGAGAGGACTCAGTAAACGTTTGCTGAATGACTAGCTGCAGTCAGGATACCTGCTCCTTCTCGTGTGCAAGCTGGATGTGGAAGGAGATGGGAGCAGCCCGAATGTCATCCGACAGTGGCTGGGGGAAGTGGATCACCTGCAGGAGGGTCTCGATGCATCGAGCCTTGGGCTGTCCAGAGAACCGCTGTGGAAGAAGCAGTAAGGTCAGTGTCAGGTTAGAAGGCAAAGGTGGGGAGGGGAGAAGAGAGTGGAGGAGGAGAAAGAAGTGGGAGAGTGGCAGGCAGGCGCCTGGGATCCTGAAGACTGGCCACAGAGGCTGCAGAGAAGTGGTCCCTATAGGCGATCCCAAACTCACAATCCCCAGGTGTGAAGAAGAAGGGTCAGTGGTGGGCTTTGATTGGCTGGGTTAAACTGGAGGATTAATGGCAAACTGGTCACACTTTCAGCCGTGTGCCACCAACCCCATAGGCCGGTCATCTTAAACTGAACTCACTCCTTCTGGCTTCCTCCTTAACCCTATCCTTCTTTTATACCCTGCCAAGATGGCTCGTTGGCAAAAGCTGTTCCTTTTTATCACCCTCCCCTCCCCTCCGCTAGCCCAGCACTGCCCAAGAGTAATATAATGTGAGCCACAAACATAATTTAGGATTTTCTAGTACTGCATTAAAAAAGAATGCATAAAAAAAGAATGTGGAATGCAAAAGAAACAGAAAATTAATTTTAATCATGTTTTATCTCATCCAATATATCTAAAATATTATTTCAACATGTAAATAATATTAAAGATTATTCTACATAGAATTCTACATTCTATTCATTCAATATTCTACATAGAATTCTATTATCCTATGTAGAATAAAAATATTCTACAATATTTTTGTATCATGTCTTTGAAATCCAGTGTCTAGTTTATAATCCCAGCTCATCTCAGTTCAGGGACTGAATTTCTATGTAAAAGTAAAATATAATTCTACCAAAACAATAAAGTCACATTTAATGAAGAAAATTATCCTGCTTCAGTTTTTAAGCAAAACTTCAAGTTCAGCTCCTTGGACACACTAACCACATTTTAGGGGCTCAGTAGCCACCTATGGGTGGTTGCTGCCATTTTGGATGGCTCAGGTCTAGCTATATTTGGCAAGCTCGAATTCTGGTCTGGCTTTCAGTCTTCCACGTAATCCTCAGACGGGCCACCCTGTGATGGCGAGGCCATCAGACATATCTCTGATTCCCCCTACCCACCCCAACCCCAGAATCTTAAAGAGCATAACGCACTTTTCTTTTTCTGGTTGGTTGGTTCTATTGATTTGAGAAGGTTTTAGGGACCTGGTGGGTCCTCACTAAATGCTCATTGATTGATTCCCTTTACACAGGGTTATCAGATTTAGAAATAAAAGTACAGGATATCCAGAAATAGGAATTTCAAATGAATAATGGAAAAAACAGTGTAAGTATGCCTCAAATATTGTATGAAACACACTTACACCAAAATAATCCTTTATTTATCTGAAATTCAAATTTGCCCTGTGTTTCTATTTGCTAAAGCTAGCAACCCTCCTTTCATGACAAGCTCTTGTGCTATGTGCTCAGCAGCCATTCCTCCTCCTCCTAGTACCAGCGCCTTGACCTTCCTCCAGGAAACTCCAGGCCGTTTGACTAAGACTCACTTCCCACCCTTTCCTCCAGTGCCATCCCACAGGGAGAGCACATGAGCCAGGCCTGGGCAGAGGGCTGCTTTCCCCTGGAGAACAATGACCAGGTCAGGGATGGCATGTGACCCAAGACAAGCCACCAAGAGCCCTTCCTCCCAGGCATGCATGGGAATCACAGGCACAGATAAACTCTCCTTCCACCCGCGTTGCTAAATTGGTAGGATGCAGGGCTGGCACTGCTGGGGCCCAGTTTGCCACCTGTTGGAGAAAAGCTGCCTGAGAAGGAGAGCAACATAGAAGGAAGTTCAAGACTGACATTCTGTAGTACAATGTTTAAAGTACAGGGATCTGACTATCCTGGGACCCCAGTTATGTGAACCAGTCATTTGCCTTGTTTAGCTTAAACCAGAATGAATTAGGTGTCTGTCCCATACTTGTAACTGAAAGAATCTTGTCTGATAGTTATAATCTCACAGTCACGCTCCTAAGCACGCACATGCGTTCCCTAGAGGAGAGGATGAGCCCGATAAGACAACGCAGGAGGAAAATTAGCCCTTAGCCCCACACGCATTCATAGCTCCATGGCAGCCCAGGCAGGAGGCCAGGCCCCAGTCAGCCACGTCCCATCACCGCCTACCTGCAGCATGGCCAGCGCCCTCCAGAAGAGCTTGGAGTTTCGAATTTGCAGGTCTAGCATGTGGTTTTGGAGGATCTTCCCAAGAAGCACGTGGGCCCCTGTACTCACAGTATTCAGCACCCACTTGGTGCTTAGCTCATGCTGGAACTTCTAAACAGGGCACACACACACGGGGGTTTGGGAAAGGAGAGGATGGGGTGAATAGGGCCCTATTGTGAGACAGGAATCCAGGGATCAAAAACCAGGGACCTAAATACAGACAGAATTTGTTCGACCAGCCCCGAGTTCAGATGTTAGAGGACAGTAGTTGTAAACCAGGACTGTCCCCAGCAAAACTGCTGGTGTCACACGTTTGTGGTTATGACCCCCCCGGACACAGATCTCTTCTCTGAGTTCTTGCACAGAAGGGTCTTGCACTTATCAGAACATTCCTTTTGCCCCCCAGGTGCCCAACAGGGGAGGAGTGAAGGTCCTGGGACTCATTCCGCTAAACCAAAGGCTCCTGGAGAGCAGAAATGGTGTCTTATTCTGCTCCAGAGCCCCAATCTTTTTGATAATGGCTGATACATGGTTATTGATCAAAACACATTTGTTGAATATTAGTTCAATGTAACCCCTATAAAAACCCAATGAACTAGGCTTTTTTATCTCCATTTCTACATCTGTGGAAACTAGAGGTCAAAAGTAAAGTAACTTGATGGGTACCTGGGTGGCTCAGTCGGTTAAGCTGACTCTTGAGTTTGGCTCAGGTCGTGATCTCAGGGTCAGGAGATCGAGCCCTGCTTTGGGAGCCCAGTGGAGATTCTTTCTCTCCTTCTCCCTCTGCCCCTCCCACCGTTTGTACTCTTTCTTTCTCTCTTAAAAAATAAAAAGAAGTAACTTGAGGGGCGCCTGGGTGGCTCATTCGTTAAGCGTCTGCCTTCATTTCAGCTCAAGTCATGATCCCAGGGTCCTGGGAACAAGCTGCACATCGGGCTCCGTGTTCCTCGGGAAGCCTGCTTCTCCCTCACCCACTCCCCCTGCTTGTGTTCCCTCTCTCACTGTGTCTCTCTCTGTCAAACAAATAAAATCTTAAAAAAAAAAAAGAAGTAACTTGAGTAAGTTTATATGATAGTGACAGGAGGAATCAGGACCTAAATCCAGGTCTTCTGATCTGTGATGAAGGCATTTCCTACTTGGCCACAATAATCTCCTGGGGGAATAAGATAATGTATATGAAAGCACACTGAATACTAAAACACTGTGCAAACACACAGTACTGTGAGTAGAAAGGCCACCTGTCCTTGGCCCTCACCTCTTGCCCTTATAATCTCTATTACTGCACTTTGCATCTATTACTGTAACAGGAGTCCAGAAAACGAATTGAGGGGATTAATTACTGGGTCCTCGCCAGGCTAGGGAACAAGCTACCACTACTTCTGCCTCCTTATTCTGGCATTCTAGAAGGAGCAGTTCACACACACCCCTTGCAGAGGGTATACTGAAAATACTTAACAAGCGACTGACAAGGACATGAGTACTGTATAGAAACATTTGCAAGGATGTGGATGGAGCTAGAGACTATGATGTTAAGTGAAATAAGTCAGTCTGAGAAAGATGAACACCATATGACTTGACTCGTATGTGGAATTTAAGAAACAAAACAAAGGAAAAAAAAAACAAAACAAAACAAAGGGGAAAACAGAGAGAGAGAGAGAGAGAGGCAAGCCAAGAAACAGACTCTTAGCTACAGAGAACAATGGTTACCGGAGGGGAGGTGGGGGGGGTGAAGCAGGTGATGGGGATTAAGGAGTGCCCTTGTGATGAGCACCCGGTGTTGCATGGAAGGAAGTGTTCAATCATTATACTATACCTGAAACTAACATTACACTGTATGTTAACTAATGGGAATTTAGATAAAAACTGGAAAGAAAAAATATTGTGGCTCATTTGGCAAAAAAAAAAGAGTGCACACAGAAATCTGACCAATCTGAATGAAGCTAGCTAGTATGCAGTGCACAGACTGCCCTGTGGGAAAGAGGGTTATATCTGGGTTATGTCATTTATGTCACTGACCATCAAATAACCATTTGTACCAGGAACTATCATTAACACAAAAATATTTTAAAGTGCACATAATCTGAATCCAGACACATTCATTTTAAAGTCCATATAGAAAAAAGGCAGCAACCGTACCTAGAAAAATCCTTAAAAAGAAGAGTGAGAGAAGCATTAACCTTGCAAATATTAAGCCCACAATAAGCCTCTATATTTAAACTGAATGGCATCATCACATCAATAGACAGACTGGTAGAACAGAACAGAAAGTCCAGAAATAAACCAGTGCACATGGGAACTAAGTATCTGATAGAGGTTGCATCTCAAATCACTCAGGAAAAGATGAATTTAAAAAATGTATTGAGGGGCGCCTGGGTGGCTCAGTGGGTTAAGCCTCTGCCTTCGGCTCGGGTCGTGGTCTCAGGGTCCTGGGATCGAGCCCCGCATCAGGCTCTCTGCTCAGCAGGGAGCCTGCTTCCTCCTCTCTCTCTGCCTGCTTCTCTGCCTACTTGTGATCTCTCTCTCTCTGTCAAATAAATACATAAAATCTTTTAAAAAAAAATGTATTGAGACGGGGCGTTTGGGGGGCTCAGTCGGTTAATGTCTGCCTTCAGCTCAGGTCATGATCTCAGGGGGTCCAGGGATGGAGCTCCCCGTGGGGCTCCCTGCTCAACGGGGAGCCTGCTTCTGCCCCTCCCCCCCAGCTCTTTCTCTCTCTCGCTGTCTCTCTCTCTCTCAAATTATATATATATATATATGGAGAGAGACAATCAGATAGTCACGTAGAAAAAAATTAAATTGGGTTCATACCTTAACCCATAGACAAGAATAAACTAATGAATTGCAGGTCTAAGTGTTTAAAAAAAAAGAAGGAAAGAAAAAAAGAAACCATTTTTTCTAGAAGAAACATGTACTAGAAGAAAACACAGGTGTAGTCCCTTTACAACCTGGGGGTAGCAGAGAGCTTTCTGTGCCTCAGGGTCTAGATTCAACAAAAAATGGATTAATAAGTTCTACCCCAATAGAATTAAAACAAAGACATTTGCATGGTTAAAACCCAAATGAAATATTTACAATGCATATCAGAAAGAAAGAACTAGTACCCCTGATTTATAAAATACTAAAAGTCAGGGGCTCAGTCAGTTAAGCCTCTACCTTCAGCTCAGGTCATGATCAAGGCCAGCATCGAGGTCATTGCTTAGCGGGGAGCCTGCTTCTCTCTCTCCCTCTGCATGTCGCTCCCCCTGCTTGTGCTCTCTCACTCTCTCTCTCTCAAATAAATATATCTTTAAATAGAAACAAAGTACTAAAAATCAAGGGATCATACGGGCCCTAATACCATTAGAAAATGAGTGTATTTCATGTATTTACATGAACACACAGTTCACAAAGGAAAATATTTACTAAAGACCTTTAAGCATGTGAAAAGATGCTCAACCAAACACATAATAAGTAAAATAGAAATGAAAACCACACACAAATAGAATTTCTCATCTACCAGATTGGCAAAAATTCAAAAGCTTTTGAATGCTCTTAAAGAGGCTATGGGAAAAGGATGCCTCGGTGGCTGAGTTGGTTAAGCATCCAACTCTTGGTTTTGGCTTAGGTCCTGATCTCAGGGTCATGGGATTGAGCCCCATGTTGGGCTCCACACTCAGTGCAGAGTCTGTATAAGACTCTCTCCCTCCACCCTCCCGTTCCTCAAATAAATAAAGAAATATTTATTTTAAAAAGGAACTATAGGAAACAGGCATTCTCATATATTGCTGGTACAAGAAGCAAAATGGGACAATCCTTCTGAGGGGAAATGTTGCAGTATCTAATGGAATTACATATGTATTTATCCTTTGATCCAGCTCTTGTTCTTCTAGCAATTTACCCAAAGATACACCTCTATATTACATAAACACATGCATATTCATTGCATCATTATTGGTAATAGCAAAACACTGGAAACAACCAAATGCCCTACATCAGAGACTGCCCAAATAGGTCTTACACATGTACAATTTATGCACAAGTGTAAAAAATAATGAAGAAGGGTTTTATAAACCCAAGTGGAGTTATTTTCAGGATATCTCATTAAAGTACAAAAGAATATACATAGCACAGTGCCTCTTGTAAAAGAAAAAAATGCAAAGTACATACAAATATGCTTTTTTTGCAAAAAGAAACATAGGAAGGCAAGTCAGTAACTACAGAAATTGTTTACCTGCAGGGATGAGTGGAAACAGGTGGAAGGAACAGTGAAGGGGATGGGAGGTCTCCTTATTATACACTTTGACTTTAAACCACGTTATGTTTTACATATTCAAAAGATAAAGTGATATCAAAAACAAAAAACTCAGGGACACCTGGGTGGCTCAGTTGGTTAAGCCTCTGCCTTTGGCTCAGGTCACGATCCCAAGGTCCTGGGATCGAGTCCTGCTTAGTGGGGAGCCTGCTTCTCCCTCTGCCTGCCGCTCCCTCTGCTTGTGCTCTCCCTGTCTCTCTCTCTGACAAATAAATAAATAAAATCCTAAAAAAACCCAAACCCTCTAAAGTGAAAAAAAAAAAAGGAAATGAAACTCACTATATATCATATTGATAAAATAACTATAGAGAGAGGGAAAAATTTAATCCTAGTGACTTCTTTTTAAAAAGATTTTATTTATTTATCTGACAGACAGAGATTACAAGTGGGCAGAGAGGCAGGCAGAGAGAGAGGAGGAAGCAGGGTCCCGCTGAGCAGAGAACCCGATGTGGGGCTCGATGCGGGGCTCGATCCCAGACCCTGAGATCATGACCCAAGCTGAAGGCAGAGGCTTTAACCCACTGAGCCACCCAGGCACCCTAATCCTAGTGACTTTTGAACACCTTATGTATCTTTTGTGGAATATGGTCAGAAGACAAAAAGAACTGCAAAGAAATCTTGACCATTTCTTGGTAAGTTTGTTGATGATAGTGGTATCAGGGTAGCAATTTCAAAATGGTATTTACTGTAGGACTAAGGAAATGGACAAATAAATTGATGATGTTGGGAATCAACATTCTCATTAAGAGAAAACAGGAAGGAGAACATATATACATTCATAAATGTATATGTATACATACATATATATGTGTGTGTGTGTGTGTGTGTGT